>CM023486.1:22541593-22578129 GCA_013339685.2 Hyalomma asiaticum
GGGAACTGCGGGGCATCCCCCGCGACGCCCGCGGTCAGTAATTGCCATGAAGTACATAGCTGCACAGCAGAGGGGGCATGACGGGTGACAGGTCTCCCCACTCTTGTGGAGGCTCGTGCGAGGCCCCCGTCCCTCACAGCCGACATGCGCGCGCTTGCCACATCGAGAGGATACATCGCGCGCCCGGTGCTGCCCCTCTTTTCGACAGTCTGCGACGAGTTCTGCGTTCTCGCGTGGGCCGCGTCATGGAAGTCTACGAGAGCGTCCTGGTGGACGACCCCGTTCCCTGTGCGCCCTGGCCAGCCCCTCACCGCGACGTGCATCTCCCAGCGACAGTGATTCTCCCGGGGATGCGCACAAAGCGCCACATGCCGTTCAGTGCCGTCGTGCAGGAGGCGGCGACGCGGATACACGAAGACCTCGCCGGCAGAGTGCACGCGTTCAGTGACGGTTCCGTGTTGCGCGATCGCTCTGCCGCCGCTGCCTACACTGCACCGGAACTTGGAGTGCACAAACAGTGTCGGCTGATCCACTGTGCCTCATCCACAACAGCGGAGCTCGTCGAGCTGCAACTGGCTGCGGAACTCCTCCGAGAATCGCTGGCCGTCGAGTCCGCAGCCATATTTTGCTATTCGAAACCTGCCCTCCGACTTATCGCGAGGGAGGAATGCGGCCCGCCACTGGCCCAACGAGTGGCCCGAAACCTCCTGTCCCTGCGGGAGAGTGGCTGCCCGCACATATGGGCATCGCGGGCAACGAGGCAGCAGACGAGCTCGCCAAGCACGCTCACTCAGCTGACACTCCACTTTCTGATCGCGCCAGCTCCTACGATTCAGCGCGCATCAACTTTCGGAAAGAGCTGGCGCGGTCGCACCCGGACAGCCGTGTCGCCGACGGCAGGCTGCCACGCCCACTCCCTTGATAAGACAGATGCTTGGGCTAGTTGGTGATTGGGAATCAACATATTTGCACAGCGCAGGACTACGTGTAGTTACGACGTAACTACAGAAGAAGAGACAAGGACAGAAAGAGCGCTAACTAACTAACTATTACTAACTGTGCGAATGCACAGCGCTCTTTCTGTCCTTGTCTCTTCTTCTGTAGTTACGTCGTAACTACTCGTAGTCCTGCGCTGTGCAAATATGTTGATGCCCACTCCCTGCAACCGGATTCACTCGGCGAGAACGCGCCTTCCTCCTCGCCCTCCGAACTGGTAAATGCTGGCCAGCTGAGCGCTGACACCACCTCCGTGGTTTCCCCTCCCCTGCTTGCTTGGACTGCGTGGAAGTGGAGACACTCACCTGCTCCGTGAGTGCCCGGCCCACGTGGACGCGCGTAGGCTGTGCGCGCGCTATCAGAAACTCGGCGTTCCTCGATGGAGCAGCTCCTGTTCCCTGACGGCTGCAACGAACGACGCCGCTCTGCCCTTGCCACGGAGCAAGAATTCTTGAGGAGGGGAAACAGTGCTCGCTCGGGCTGCCCGATAAAGTCACGCCAAGGTCCCTCAAATTGAGGGACCCTTGTCACGCCTTAGGGAACCGCGCCGACGCGCCCTCTGTCGGACGAAAAGAGAAACGCGCGAGTCGCGCTGTGGGCTCCGCGATCGGCAGCGGCGGTGCGACGTCGCGCTGCGGAAGCCCGTGACTGTTCTAGAGTCAGCAGATGACAAAGAATACGCGGCAGCTCTCATGCCCTTTCTTCCCAAGGCCATTTACACAAGCGTGCTCACAACACGCCAGCGAATGTCTTCCAGGGGCATGCGTCGTCTGCTCTGAAGTGAGTGCAAGCAGGTCGTTCCAAGAGATGTACGGCACGTAATTAATTCAGCATTTATTACTAACTGCAGCTAAAATGTCAGCCGCCGCTATTTAATGACGCTACAGAGTGAAAACTGAGAAAATTTGCAATATATGAGACGGTAACGCGATAATTATGCGTCACGCCCATTGGATGACATGTAAACGATGGGAGCAGGCCGACAGCGTCACTGTCGTGATGCGCAGAAAATTAAACTTCCTCCTCGCCCAAGCGTTACATTAACGGGCCGCCGCCGCACGCTGCCGTGGCATAGCAGTTTCCCGTCCTCAAATACTTCTTTCTCCGTGGCCCTTCCAACCCTCCTCATATTTATCGAGGACACCGGTCTGACTGGGCGGCTTTAAAGCCGCTCGCCAGGCTGTTTGTGTTGCCTGTTTGTGTTTGTTTGTGTTCCCTTTGTGTTTGTGTGTTGCTGGGCCTCCCTTCTTTCTTCTCTCTGTCCCTTTAATTCTCCCGCCCCCTGAGTGCTTCGGTTGAGGTGTCCTCACTGAGAGACAGTTACCGTGCACTCTCTACCCTATTCACTTCCTTAACTAGAATCTCTCTCTCTGAGTGAATACGAGAACGTTTCTACAGAAAAGCCATGCGCTAGGCCGCCGTCGCCTACTTTTCCCCGTCGATCTACCGCCGAACATAACAAATGCGATGAACCAACTATAGCCCAACAACTAGTTTTACTGAATTCAAAACGAGCAAGTATGGCGTAACAGATGATCTTCCCGCGATCATGAGGTCAGCCAATGCTATTCTGGCCTCAGGCGACGATAGAGAAAATCAGTCAGTATATTCGCAGCGCCAAATGGAATTGCTGATTCAATTTCGACTCCTGCGCATGTTGATTGTGGTTATAACTGCGCTAAAGTTACGCGGTTGTTTCTTATGTTTTGAAACCCTTTCCCTTCTCCCATGTTCATCTTCTTTCATGCCATTTTGCAACAAATTCAATTGACAGTTTGCACTTGTGGTATCGTGCCAGTTAAGCAGGTCCTCCCTAACATGATGTGTAACTCGTAATTTAGCGCAGTTTAAAGACAACAAAGAACAAATAGCTCCATTCCTCACTTTGCATGCGGATTGTCATTTTCTTTGTTATTACCTTGCGATAGCGACGGCGCACACATGTATGACGACCGATACAATAAACACATACATATTTCTTAGCGCCGTCTACTGTGCTCCTCCTTTGTCTTTTTGTTCAGCCCTGTTTTGTCTTCTCGTAATGATGTGCGTTAATTGAGCAGACATACGAAACTGGTCGGTGATTGTGCCACTCCCCAATACGAAACTGAAGCTCAGCTGTTCTGACACTGCGATTTGTTGAGGCAATTAATTTCAGAGAACCATTTGTGGCAGTTAGAGACCCTTCTGCTTCGGCTCTGCGCACTTGAGGATTAGCATTGCGGTGCCGGCGCTTGAGACTGCACTGCATATAGTTAAGGGCCACGGCCTCTAACGTGCGCTGACGTCGCACAGTACGCGGACCCGAACGTTTCGCCTCCATCGAAATACGGCCGCCATGGCCGGGATTCGATGCCGCAACCTCTCGGTCAGCAGCCTAGTGCCGTAGCCTCGAGACCACCTTGACGGGCAAGAGAAATGTCAATGGAAGCTCACCTGCCAGTTTCTTTAGGCGCACCTTGCTCGTCCGAGTCCACCACCTCGTTCTGCTTGATTTCCAAGTATGCGAGAAGCCTTCGAACGTTTCCACGCGCTTCCTCTTCGGCCACATTTCCGCGTGCGCGCATGATCTGAGCAGTTGCTTCCACTAAAAATAATCGTAGAAACGTTTCCTGAATATACGATAAAGGTGGCTTTCCTTTATTTTAGGAACACGAGCGCAACCCAGCGGCAAAGTAACACTGCTGTGTTCGGATTAGGTGGAAATCGCATTCCTTCGAATGCATCACGTCGTCCGATATTCGGACGCTGTTCTCGTGTTATCCTTCACATTTACCGTGCTTCAATGTGCGACTGAGGGCTTTATAACGTATATGTACGGATATTAAAGATCACAACGCAGGTAATGGGCTTTCTCGGTCTGTTTCGCTAACTACTTGGAAGCACTCCACTGCAATGTCCGCCGATGCAGACTTGGGGTTGTGGCGGTTGCTTGCCGGCGCGAAAGACGATGGTTCAATCACCGGGCGTGGCGGTTTCGGTTTTGATAGAGACGTAAATGGCACAGGCCCTTCTACTTTCCGTTATCAGTGCGTGTTAAAGAAATCTAGGCGGGGGAGGGGATTTTCCGGAACCCGCTAGGGTTGTCTAGTTACTATGGCACTTGACCGCCGACTCGAAGGTTGCGGGATCGAATCCCCGCCACATTCCGATGGAGGTGAAATGCTAGGCGCGTGCAGCCCAGATGGGCGGAATTTGCGGAGTTCTCCACTGCTGCTGTCTCTCACAATAATGTGGTTAATTTTTCACATTTTGTAACAGTGGGTGGGCTCCTGGACTGAGGACTCTACCCACTCAGCGAGAAACTTTGCAAGAAATAAAAGTTCTCCCTCCTCCTAATTTGTCGCATAAAACCCCAGCAGTTATTCCTTTCCGCTGACGGACCTCTCGTCTGCCATACTGTCTGAGTACAGTAAGCCCATGGTAAAATGAAATCAACACACCAGACAGTTCTCACTTGTAAAATACCTGAAGGGCATAGCTGTCGTCTCTGTTTGGTTTCCTATCCGTGTTGGTTCCATCTGAGTACGCCACATTGTCTTCCACGGTGGAAACAGCTATCATAACTAAGTCACCACAACTGATTGACTATTTGGTTGCAAGAGCGACCCATTACCGAAATTTTCTATCGAACCTCGCGGCACATGGAAACCTCATTTGTGTCAATAGTGCAGTAGTCACGACCGCAATTGAGAGGGGCGCGCTCGTACCACTTATTAAAGGGGCACTGACACGATTTTGCGGTGGTGGCGCAAAGGGGACATTTTACGTTTTCTGGCCATGCATTGCGGACGCTCACCGCACATCAAAGCCAGGAAAGACATGAAAAATATACTGTTACATTCTCCACGTTGTTGCGGTGCTCACGCAGGCGATCGTTGATGCACCTCCCTGTTTGACCCACGCACAACGTGCAGAATGTAACAGTGTCTGGGCACCTAGCTGCGCATTGTGCGCGCTGTGGGTGCAAACCTTTATTGAAGCACGCGCGGTCGCTGGCCAAACACCGTGATCAGCTTACGAGGGAGATAACTGAAGCGGGAGAAATAAAAGATAGATATGCTGTTAGTCGTGCGTCACTATGTTTATCTAAGAAATAAATGCTGTTTTTGTCGCGTCAGCCGCCTGCTTGATTGTCGGGTCATTTGGGTCATGTGTGTCATCCCTCTCCTCCGTATTTTTGCGCACTGTGCATATGCATATATTTGAACACGCGAAATAAAATTCACTGAGTTGCTAGTAGCGCTGTGTGCCGTCTCGTTCTCTTCTTCGTCTGTGTTTGCTGTACGATATTACTTGAAAAGTTCTGTGCCGCTGCTTAGCCACTAATAACACGTGGGCACAAAGAAACAGACACTGCAAGATCGGCCTAAGAACATTCTTTTTCTGCTGACCCCAGGAGAAATAAGTACACGCACATTAGGTTCCGCCATATTCGTTCGAACAGGCCAGACGGTCGGGTCCGGTTCTCCTCATTCGTATTTTTCGCTACATTCTTTCTGGTGCCGAAACCCGCCCGGTCGTCTGGCCCTTCGCCTTTCGAAGATGGATCAACTGCGAACAAAGCGCACCTTCGTCCGCACTGTCATTACCGAGACCATCTCGACCCTCAGCACCCTGCTCGAGGATCCCGCAACCCCGACTGGGACGCTCGAGAACCACCTCGCCTTCCTCGAGCAGAAGTATTCGGAGCTCACAGCCTTGGACAACAAGATCCAGGCCACACTCTTTGACACCGACCTGGAAGCCGACATGGCAGCGGCGTTTGGATACCAACAAAAGGTGATTTTCGCCATATCCGATGTTCGCCGCGCCACTCAGTCGAGTCTGCCAACCCTATCCGTCTCCACCGCCAACACCACGAGACCATTCGTCGCGCCGCTCGCATCTTCGCCGCATCACGCCCCGATTTTCGCATCGCCCGGCCTTTCGACTCCAGTACCGACCTTGTCTTGCGTCGTCCAGCCCACGGTACCTCGACATGCGGACCGGACCTCGCACGTGTCCGACGCAGTCCTAGAGAAGTTACAGTCCGCGCAGCTCTGTGAAGTGCCAGTCAACGGCACCACATTCGCACAGCCTGCCATTCTGTGCATCAGTGACGACGCAGCGCTCTCGAACACTTCAGTAACGTCGACAGTGCAGCAACCAACGCTTCTTGTTAGGTCTTCGTTACCTACAGTGCATGCTGGAGAGGCGCCCGCCGTGACAACTTCGCCTACTTCGCCACGTCAAGGTCACGTCACTACTGATTCCTTCGCGTCTTGCGTGAAAACATCGGAACTGATAGTCGTCGATGTGCCTCCAAAGATCACGGAGGACGGCAAGAAGAAGAAGCTAACATCCACTTCGTCACGCTTTTCAAAGTGCAGTGTCAAGTCTTATTCGACGAACAGTTGGGGACCTACTTCGTTGTCCCGGTGTGACAAGAGCAACTCAACCACTTCGGATCGAGAGCAGCGAAGCAAGAAGACCAAACGCTACAAACATTAAGATTTGCATGGTTTGAAGCTGCGTAGCACCAGAGAGGAATACCAGCAGACCGAGCCTCCGATCAAGTACCAGATGATTTCAAGCAACGTGGCGACCATGTCCCAAAGATACAGCCTGCGGCTAGAATGACCACCTGCCCCGCAAGACAAACCTCCTCCCGCAGCTAACACAAGCTTCCATCGCCACCGAGCAAGCGCCTCACGATTTCTTGGGCGGCACAAGGAGAACTTCTCGCGTCTATGCTCCACTCATAAGCCTGCAACAGCTTCACGTCGACTTCAAGTTAAAGACGACACCAGGGAGTGGGAGGAAAATTAGATAACTGTGATCTGAAGTTGTGTCACGTGAATGAGCTCCTCCCTGGTCATGTCTGAGGACGGTGTCCCGTCTCAAGGTTCGCGCTATCGAAGAACGCAGCCTTTGCAGCTGGCTCTCGCAACTTGCGCCCAGCGATCGAATAGTCTCGTCTGCTTTGATAAATTATTATGATCTAATGAGAGAGGGACTGGTAGACCACTGGGCGTCATAAGTTGCGAAGAGCCATGCATGCGTGTTTGAGTGTTTATACTTGGGTCAGCATCTAAAATAAATCAGCTGTTAGGCCGCTTGCGCCGTGTCTCTGTTCCTTTCTTGGTGTCGGGCTGTTTTTTGCGGCTGAGTTGTGTCACAAAGGAATCTGCCCTGATTGCTTCAGCCCCGAATAAAAACCTGCCCTGTATAAAAAGAAAATCTCCACTACAGTCTTCCAGACAAACCTTATTCGTCCATTGTTCTGAGCATAGCTTCTTCTTGTATGTTCCCCGAGTTTAAATGGGACGTTATCAAGGATCCTTACTGAAGCGAACACTTTCAAGTTCTACTGAAAACACCTAAAGAAAACGAATCTTCCAAGGACTCCCAGGCGAAGAATTGACACAGCCCATTGGGAGAAATTTCGAATTCTTACTAGTGCGATCTCGTGGCCGAGATGTCATTGTTAGAAGTCGACGCTGGTATTGAATAGTTTACTGATTTCCTCATTGATGCCGCGTATAAATGTATATCTCAGGGAAGAGGTACGGCAGGCAAGCGCCATGTCCCATGTTGGAACGACGAATGTTGCGACGCTCGGAAAAAAAACAAGACAAACAAATATACAAGGTATATTCAACTGGTGGCGAAACCTTCATAGAAGCCCATAGGTTCAAAAAATGGCGATTCGTGAGCACTTTGTGGGTGTTAGCACCATTCATGTGAGGAGGGAACACTTCCGGTGGAAGGCGGGTATGTGACAACTTATCCGGCACAAAAAAAGATGACGTCATGTCCGTGATTGGTGGCACGAGATTCGCTTTCGGTTTACTTTGCAAGCTTGAAAATACAATGTCTATCGTAAATACATTGTTTTCCCGTGCCACATGCCAAGCAAGGAAAATTTCGATCACCATGCACATAATGGGTGATGCATACTACACCCTCTTTCTGTGTTTAAATCATTATGAAACGCGGGCAAGTGCCTTGTAGCAATTCAATGAAATGTAATTGCACCTTCCGCCTTTGTTTTTGTTTTTTTTTTAGTGAAAGCTTGAAGCATTTGAACTTCCCGTGTGTATCATTACCTTGGTTCCTCATTACCACAGTCTTTCCATCTAACACAAGCGGTCTGTACTATGTGCTAGTTTTTTTTGTGTGTGTGTGTGTCACTTTCCGTCAGTTATGTCGGGAACTGCCCTCAGTTTAGCGTCATGCTCCACATTGCCGTGGAGTTTGCGTGCAAATAATAATTTGCGCTGATCTGAAAAATTTTGACAACAGTTAAGCTTTATTGGCATTGTAGCATCAAACAAGAATAATACAGAGGCTGAACAAAACGCGCAATTTGTGGCAACAAGAAATATATATATATATACGAAAGGGAAAATTAGCATCCACCCGTTTTGTTGCACAAGGCCACAAGGAAATCCATACGGATTTCTCAGAAATGAAAGCTTCCTAGTTGCCGAAAAATTCGTCCTGGTCCAGTCATGTGCTTTATCTGCATGGTAAAGCACTACTAGCAAACAAACACCTTACGCCAACAGAATCACAGTGCGTGGTTGGAATATTTGGGCACGTTAACTCAATATTAGTGATGTAAGAGAAGATATCTTAACTCACTGTTACAACCAAAAGATACATATAGATTTTGCGCGAGTTTCAGAATTCGACACCCTTTTACACGTATATCTGCCTGCCCTCTTTTCTATATTTCGCTGGCAATCGGTTGGGAAAAACCCCTGTTCATGTTTAAGGCAAGCGCTTTACGTGAAGCCGCAACATACAATTTTTAAGGCAGTAGGTATAATTATTTCAAACAGCTTCGAGAACTTCATACTCTTCTGTATATTTGAGCATCGTATAGAAATAGCCTTGCGCGCGAAACTGCGATCGAATACACCTGATTTCACATCGCGCATTTTTCCTCGACTACCACGAATGTGGTTGTGCACTCTAAAGCTTGGATGTGAAAAGTTGGACGCTAATCAATCAACCAAATTCTCGCTACCCCTGAACAAAGCCTAGTTTCTTCGAGTGTGCGTGTTCCGTGTCTCATTCGCCGCTGTCTCATGAAGAGCGCCGAAGGCAACGTTTGTGCTAAGTTTCAAGCCATTTTACACTTCATCTAATGCTCCGGTGACGTTGTAAGGCACCTCTGAAACAGAGCGCCTAGCAAACTCACGATTCAGACCCAAGAAACTCAGATAACGCACGGGAGAACAAAAGCAGCATAACATCACGGGGAGGGGGGGGGGGAAGGGGCGGGGGGGGGGGGGTGTTGTGTTCTGCGTTAGATCGATGGAAAGTATAGGCGGCGGCAGCCTAGCGCAGGACCTTTTTGTAGAAACGTCTTCGTACTCACGCGGTAATGGCGGCGGCTTAATTCCCGCAACGCCCGCGGTCGGTAGTAACTGTGCTGTACACAGCTAGGGTGCCTTGATGCCCGCGCGCTCCGCGCGCATCGAGGCACTCTAGTACACAGCTGCACAGCGGTGGGGACGTGACGGGTGGCTGGCTGCTCCACCGAGGGACCGTACAGCATTTTCGGAGGGAACGCGGCATCCGAGAAAGGAACAGAAGGGGGAGAGTCGCTTGCAAGAGCAGCGGTCGAACTTACCCTTTGACCTTTCTGCGCGCTCGACTCTCGCCAAGGGGACGCCCGTTCGGTGGAGATGACCGCGCCGTGGAAATGCACGGAAGTGCTTTCGATGACAATACACCTCTGAGGCAGTCCCGTGCAAGCAGCGGCTTGGACACATGCCGCCAGGTAAATAGAGTGGCAGTATGGCCCCGCTGCGGAGTTCTGCTAACTCATTACAGGATTAGTGACCGACGCTATCTTTCGCAGAAGCTCGGTGCAGCGAGAGGTGCGAAGTGTGGGAACGCGAAGGCGTAACCGTACGCTCTGATAAAGAGAGTGAACACGGGTTTTATTGGTGAATTGCTGCATATGGGTTGGTCCCACAAGGCGGTCGGATGTATTTAACTGGAAAAAAGAGAAGAGAGAAGGAGGAGAGCTTAGCGCTAACTCGAGTCGCGTACGCGGCATGGTGGAGACAGATTGAGCTTGGCGCTGCCTCTGATCGAGAGATGAAGTTGTAAAGCTTGGTGCTTACCCCTTTTGAACGCAAACGTTAAGGGCTCGGAACGAACCGCTTGATGTGGTTTGAGCCCAGTTGACATGATGTCTGCTGACAGTACTGACCGCCCCGGCCAAGTTTTGTAAATAATGTATAGCCAGTGTAAATAAACCTGCGTGTTCTGCTGTGAGGACGTTGTAGCGAAACGTCGGGGCCGTTAATGTTGGACGCATCGGAAGGTCAGGAAGACGAAGAGGCGGGGGAGCTACTCCGCGCAGGCAAGCGACGAGGAGCCGACACAGTGAATAGGGAGAGCACTCATTGGGGGGTTTATTTAGCTAAGACATCTTGAAGTTTGAAAACACACAGGGCAAAAATTATACAACATAGAAAATGGTATCATACCCCGTCGGCCTGCCGAACTGGTCCCCGGTGGTTTCGAGCGTCATGGTCCCCTAGTCCGCTCTCAAAAAAGGCCAGTGTCGCCGCTTAAATAGCACCCCTCAACATCCACGCCAACGCGGACCAATCAGGCAGGCCGAAGTTAACGATGCTCAGCGCGAGCCCTCGTGATCGCGTGCATCCGGCTTTGCTACAAAACTAATACAAACAACACATTCCAGAAACTGGCCGCGACGCACACACGTGGTCTTCGTTCTCTGTACTACGTCGTCAAGAAGACTCCCTGCGGTGCGCCGGCTCGTTTGCTTGAGCACCCTTCTAAGAAAGCAGTCGAAAAAAAAAAGAACAAGAAAACATTCTACGCGACGCGGTCTTCGCGACACCTCCACCCTACGAAAAAGAGTGACCCACTCGTTTTATTTCCAAGACAGGAAAAGAAGTACGAAAAGCAATTTTACATAGAACAATTATGTGAGGTACTCGTTTCATAAAAGTTATACATCTATCTAAAAGGTGAAAAACTTAAAACAACAAATGGAAAATCGCGAGACTCAAAAATCACTAAAGTTCACTCGCTGGCACTGTAATACAAGTCAGTGTCAGTATCGTAAGCGGCGACATTTCGTTGTCCGTTGTTGCCGTTTGACAATGTCTTCCAATCGCTGTAAAGTTCAGTTTCAGAGTCTGAGCTCTCGCGCTGCTGCACTGCATCACTGGTCCCTGACTCGCGCACACCATGACGCAAACGAAGTTCTCGGTCCGCTCGCGAACCACACTCACGCACATCACCATTGACGTCGCACTCGCGCACAACACTGGAGTGTAATTCGTGGACATCACTCCCGGCACTGCGCTCGCGCACTTCACTTTGATGGAATTCGCGGTCATCACTGCACTCGCGCACATCACCACTTGGATCTCGCACCTCATGATCGGCACCGGACTCATCGTCTGCGTCGTCGGCATCGTAGCTGCGCTTGTTCTTTTCTTGCTGGCGCCTTTCCCGTTCATTCACTAATTTTCGAGCCTGCCGCAGCCGGCGGGCCACTTTCATCGCATCCAGGGTGTAGTCGAATCCACGTTGTGCGCCCGACCCGACATCTACCGGTAGCGTCTGCTGAAACGGTCGACCTACAGGCGGGATTAGTTGGAGGAAACCGGCCGGTTTCCCCGGCGGTTGCTTTCTCGTCTGGCAGTCAGGGCAGGAGAGAACGTACTTGCTGACGTATGAGAACATCTTCGGCCAGAAATATCGGTAACGCAACTTCTCCCATGTACGCTTGACACCCAAGTGGCCTGCCGTACAGTCGTCATGGCAGTGCCTTAATATCTCAGGCCTCAAGCACTTGGGGACAACGAGAGCCGCGCGATCTTTCTCAAAGCCTTTCGCCCTCCGATACAGTACACCGTCGATTAACCGAAAACTCCGTGCCGTTCTTTTGGTATTCCTGACAACGGGCGCACTCGGGTCTTCGAGGTGCTGTACAATGGCTCTAATCCATGGGTCTGCCCTCTGCTTTTTTCCAACATCCGCCTGATCCAAAACCAGCAACGGTAAAAGGTTTTCATCGCTTACCGGTGCGGGGTTGTGAGGAAGGCGCGAAGGCTTGTCGGAATTTCCATTCTTGAGGTCAGGGCGGTGTCGTAACGTTATTCTACCATTGGCTCGTGTGGGGACTGCGTGAAGCTGGCCTTCCGACAATGTGCCGATGGGACGGCCGGGCTGGCCCCTTAGGCCCGGCCGTTCTCGTTTCCCGAAGGGTTATGCTGCCCATCCTGGTTGCCCAGGGGCTCCGCATGATCGTTTCTGTCGTCCCGGAACCTCTGCCAGCACTGTCGTGCTTCGTGGCCGATGCGGCGGCAAATCTGGCATCGGGGACGCCCGTCGTTGGCACGGGACGTTCTCGGTGGCCAAGGCACTGGGGGGCAACGCATCTCGTCTTCGATGCTTTTTAGCCGGTCAGACAGTAAGACGATGGAGTCTGCAATCGTCTTCAAGTCTCCCTTGCGGTCGGCAGCCTCCCGCGGGCAACGCAATTCTGCTGCGACGCAGGTGGCGACACATGTAGTAGGAGCCTGTACTGTCGCGGCGGCGGATGCCATCTCTACCGGAGGCGCGATTTTGTGCATCCACGACTGCAATCCGGTAGGATAGTGGCTGTGTATCGGACGTGACCCCGAAGCACGGCTCATCAAAGCTGCGTGATTTATGCGCTGTAAAATTTGGAGGAATGCGGCGCAGGTTTCCGGGTTTGCGATGATCATTTTTTCCTGCACATCCGGACGCAGACCGCGCATAAGGTGCCACAACCGATCATCTTCTGCCATAGACGGGTTGACCCTTGCACAAAGCTGCACGACGTCATAGTAGTACTGCTCGGGGGTTTCGGACGGCAGCTGTGTCCTGTTTTGTAGCCGCAAATGGGCGATCTCGACTGAGTGATGACTCGTAAATGACGTTTTCAATAACGTCGCCCATTGTTCTTATGAATTAGGGGCACCCATGAGAATTTGAGTGGTGTGCCATTTCTTTGCATCACCGTCTAGAGCCAGATATAAAAATTTAACTTTCGTGGCTTGGTCCCAGTTGTTCAGTGACGCGACATGTTCGTAGCAAAGTAGCCACTCGGAAACGGACTCCTCTGGCGCGCCTCTAAAGACTGGCGGTCCGATGACAGGTTTTGCTTGGGGGGTAGCTATAGCAGAGAGAAAGGAAGGGGGTTCCGTCATAGTGGAGTAGTCCGAAGTAGTTTCCTGATGCTTGTAGACTCTGGGCATAGCTTTAGAGCGGGAATATCGCTATCGAGCAACCTCCACCACTTTGTAGCGAAACGTCGGGGCCGTTAATGTTGGACGCATCGGAAGGTCAGGAAGACGAAGAGGCGGGGGAGCCACTCTGCGCAGGCAAGCGACGAGGAGTCGACACAGTGAATTGGGAGAGCACTCATTGGGGGGTTTATTTAGCTAAGACATCTTGAAGTTTGAAAACACACAGGGCAAAAATTATACAACATAGAAATGGTATCATACCCCGTCGGCCTGCCGAACTGGTCCCGGTGGTTTCGAGCGTCATGGTCCCCTAGTCCGCTCTCAAAAAAGGCCAGTGTCGCCGCTTAAATAGCACCCCTCAACATCCACGCCAACGCGGACCAATCAGGCAGGCCGAAGTTAACGATGCTCAGCGCGAGCCCTCGTGATCGCGTGCATCCGGCTTTGCTACAAAACTAATACAAACAACACATTCCAGAAACTGGCCGCGACGCACACACGTGGTCTTCGTTCTCTGTACTACGTCGTCAAGAAGACTCCCTGCGGTGCGCCGGCTCGTTTGCTTGAGCACCCTTCTAAGAAAGCAGTCGAAAAAAAAAAGAACAAGAAAACATTCTACGCGACGCGGTCTTCGCGACAACGTCTTGGCCCAGACTCCGTCCTTCAACTTGTCGCCGCGGTCATCGGAGCCATCAAAAGCAAAATCATCCTAAAATGAAATGGTGCAGTCGGCAGGACTCCACGGCGGCTTTCTGGAGGACGCTGAGACAACCTGCACTCATTGGCAAGCTAGGGAAGTGGTAAGGACAGCCGTAGGAAGATCACCGCAGCACGACTGAAGGTCCGCGACTCACCCATTGCTCCTGACAGTCACCCATGCAAACTGTGGTGTGAGAGACATTGGACAACGGACAGTCGTTCCAACGAAGGACGCAAACCCTCAACCAGCATGGCCGCATCTTGACAGCTGCCCTGGCCTACTGACCGAAGGTCTCCAACACGAAACGAGGTGGGAGCAGCGTGACACGAGGCGTCGGCGCAAAGTGAATCACAGGTGTGTCCCTGTTCTGTTTTCTCAGGGTGTCACTGGAGTTACCAGGGGTCAAATGGCAGGAAGTAACTCTGATGAGCGCAGGATGCAAATCGCGAGGAGGCATGAGCGGAGCTTGAGGATTCAGATGTGCATTCTGTGCAAACTTTTTACTCGGCTGCACAAGTGTGGGTGAAAGAAAGAGAAATTGAAGCTTAATAGCTTCGAACCGAGCTGCAAAAATTAAAGCTTCAGCCAGCCAAATGATGCAGAGCGTAGCGACAGGTGTGACTTGGCTAGGTATGCTGATCAGTTGCGAGCAGTGTTGGCGTCTATGCCAGTGTCCAATGAGCTCGTGCCAGCACGGTTCCGGAGCACCGAAAAAATGCTTAGGGGGTGTGCTATTCCTGAACACGTGCACGGCAGTATTGTAAAGCCGTTCTAGAATGAAAAATGCCGCACATTGGTAGCAAACCAGGCGGATGCGAGAGTGCTATCGTACGAGAAAATTCGGGACTTGATCTTGCAGGAACTAAAGCTTACTCCTGAGGAATATGAACGCCGCCTGTACGCCTATCGGAAAGGAGACGAGGCGGGGGGGGAGGGTCGCAATTAGGCTCGTGGTGTTGATCGACTATTACCTCCGCAGCAGAGAGATAAGGACAGTTCAAGAGCTGCGTGCGCTGCTGATTTAGGGTCGGGTCAAACAGCCTATGGGGGAAGGTATGCGCACATACGTTCTACAACACGAGACGGCGGAGTGGCTTAGACCCGACGCTCTAGCGAAGCTGGCTCAAAAGTATGACGGGAGCACAGGGGGTACGAGATCAGGTAGACCAGCCGCTGCTAGTTCGAAAAATAGAGACACGTTTCATCGTCGCCCGGCGAACAGGCCACCCCAACGAAACGGGAAAGTAACTCAATGTTAGCGGTGCGGCGAGAACGGGCATTATCGTTGGCAGTGCCTGCAAAGGACGCCGAAAGCGACGGCAACAAAATGGGGGCAAATTCGATCCCCGCCTGATAACCTTATCGCGAGGGCGGCGTGCGAATTTACAGTAGAATGTATAATTCCCGCAAAAGACAGGGCCAGTATGTCACGACTAACGAGGATTGACTTGGTAAGTGCGGGGCTCTCGTTCAAGGTATGTTTGCATTGGGGTTAACGATGTGTTCATGGCTTCCTGTAAGTTAGGTAGGATTTGTCCTGCCGTGCATTGGAACAATGAGCTGCTAGAAAGGAAAAAGCGAGCAGATATTTGTCTACTTAAGCCCACTGCCAACAATTTTACCGACTGTCTCATGGGTGTGGTTTATGAGATTCCTTTTAGCTGCGGACAATTCCACGTAGGGCAAACTGCGCGTTGTATTAATCAGAAATAAAGCATAGAAGGTCTCTATCGGGTGGAACGTTATATATTCTATCTTTGCACTGCCGGCAGGGACTGTAAGTGCACGCCCAAATTCGAGGAATGCGAAATTCTGTACAGGCATAAGAATGAAGAAACGCATTTAATGGTCGTGGCCTGGGCATTAGTGTAAGTACGTGCGTGAATCAGCCGTCGATTAACTTAAACAGAGAAGAGGTAGAATGCCTTAACAGTTGTCTGTTGCGTGGACCGGCACGTATAACCGTTTGACTGGCGGCGCTACCATTCCGGAGCATGCACAGGTAAGTTGTGTGTCTTCTTTCTTTTTCGCCTCTGTGCTCTGCTTCAGTTGATAGTCGGCGTTCGTGTTGTCCACTTCTCTTCCGTTGTGTCCGTGTTTTGCACGTCTGTTCTTTTCATTGTGGATCGTTACCAACTCGCTCAGCTTTCTGCCGTTTTGACCGCACGCCTTTACGGTGTTCAACAAAGAGACCCGAAAGGCGCAGGTGTGGGGATTGAGCACAGGATTCGTGGGTTCTGCAACGCCATTTCACCGCTGTACGTTTTCCGAGCTGCGGAGCTAGTGGACAGTGGGCCATAGATGCCCTCCGAAGTCGGCTTAACTCGATCCAAACGGGATTTCACGTCGCTTTGCATTGTGTGCGAGCTGCTCTTCGGCACACTGCGCTCGCGCTGTATAAACGTGCTACACGCGTCATTTTCAGCTCTGGAAGAGTCTACATAACAGTGCATGCTCTAGAAACTGCAGCGCTGAGAATATTCACGTCATTTGTGGGTGATACATTGTTGCACGGTAGTTGGACGTATACAAAGTTGGGCACTGCGTAGTATAATGTCTTATGTCGGTCCAAGCTCTCCACTCAAAGCATTGACTCAGTTGCAGTTAGAAAGAAATGAAGCGTAGGGAACGAAATGCCAATATGAATGCGTGCTCGGTGATCGCGGTTTAACGCACTCAACCAGGATGCACATGCGAAGATATGATCTGTAACAAATACGCGTCTGTCACGCCGAAACTGAACCCGAAACCAGTTTATCGGGAACTATACTTGCGCAGTTACATCAGTTAGCTCCGCCTCGCCTCACCCCCTCCCCCGTAGCTTTCCCCCCATTTTCTTAGAAAGTTGTCCCCCAGTGTACTTTCCTAACCGAACCACAATCAATCAATCAATCACTACACGTCGCTCCAGGCCTCTTCGTCGTCCGGCTCTCGGGGTGCGGCGTCTCCTGGCTCGCGCCTTCTTCGGCTCACATTTACGGCCGCAAGGATTCAACAGAACGGCGACGAGCGTGGTATCTCTTCTAGCTCTCGAAGTCGCAGGAAGTACTACGTGACTGCATCCAGCTCCTTCCATGAACGTTTCTTCGCTTTTGAATTGTGCAGTAGGTTTCGCGTCCCGGCGCCCCCCCCCGGATTTGCTGCTATCCTTTCAATGGCGACGCTCTTCATCAACCTCGGCCCGCCACGGTGGTCTAGTGGCTATGGTACTCGGCTGCTGATCCGAGGGTCGCGGGATCGAATCCCGGCTGCGGCGGCTGCATTTCGATGGAGGCGAAATGTTGAGGCCCGTGTGCTGTGCGATGTCAGTGCACGTTAAAGAACCCCAGGTGGTCAAAATTTCCGGAGCCCTCCACTACGGCGTCTCTCATAATCAGAGCTGGTTTTGGGACGTTAAACCCCACAAAACAACAACAAGCTCTTCATCAACCTCCGTCCCCTCTTGGACCTTCCTGGCGCACCTGCTATCCCTTGGACTCGATGGAAAAAAAAATTCACAGCACATCCATGGAGTGAATGATGATGAGTGGACGAAGCTCCGGAGCTTCATCGTAGATCGTGCCGAGTTCCGGATTAATTTAGTTAACGCGCACGCTACGAATCCTTATAGTTCAACTACGCACAAGTGAAATCTCCCACCGGCACTCCATTGCAAGATCCAGTGCATATATATATATATATATATATATATATATATATATATATATATATATATATATATATATATATATATATATATATATATATATATATATATATATGGGTGGCCGGTGAACGGTTCTCCAGCGCGAGCAGTCGGTATTTTAGGGGCGAAGGTTTGGGTCTGGCCATAGAGTTTCTTACTATAAACTAGAGGGTCATCTGGCGCTGCGATCGTTCAACCATCATGAGAATTATGGGAAGTACAGGCTTCGGATTGGTACGCGTTGGCTTGCGAACTGCGCACAAGCCATTTACTTCTGCAGTTTTGGTTTTGTTTTCCGCGTACCCTGCGGCGATGTTGTTCGAGGCGTGCAACGCACACGGGAGAAACAAAAGCTACAAAGATAAACAGCCTCGACTACAGCCAAAGCTAGTGCAACACACAAAGGCGAAAAACCAGCGTCGCATTGCCACATGACGCGATTCCGCCAGCCTGTTTCATTATGCTCGCCACTCGGTATTTTCTGGTTAGTGGTCTGGTGCACTCTCGATAGAAAGCCTGCGCGAAAAGCGAGCTTGCGAACGTGGGCGTTCAAGCCGCGTTCATGTACTTTCTTGCCGTGTTGCGGCGGTGTATTGAAAAGGGCGGGCACAGCATAGAGACGCTTGTGTCGGCAAATTCGATCCACCCACCGGTGAAAATAATTCGTTTTAATTGTAAACACACACTTACTTGTGATATGAAGGGCTGCTGCATCCAAGCTGCAGCCTGCTGTTGCATAGTGGATACGCGCAAAGCACGACAAGCGGCGCGCGCACTTCAGTCAGTAAGTAATCGGTAACGGAAAAAAAAAGAAGACGTCAGGAGGCCACAAGTATCCAGCTGCCGCCTAGGCACTGTACCTGAGCCGTTGAAACAGTCGCCTGTGTCGGTAGTCTTCAGAAACCTTGATAAAAGACCAAACGCGTGCAGTTCGCGACAGCGTCTGCGAGAAACGCTCGCGGTTACCGAGCTCAGACGGAGCAGACGATACGGTTAGTGTTTTTCTTGAAAGCTCAACACTTCTCACCAAATATGACATTGTTTTTATTTCCATCGATGCATGCTGCGTATTTTTCAGAGGGAAACGCACATGATTGATGCAAAAAACATAAATAATTACTTTGTGACGCCACATCTAGAGCAAAATTGTCGAATGCATACACTGGTGGCAAAATTTGTCTTTGCTTTCTTTCAACTTCACAATTATGCAAACAACGTTTATCAATTGTTACATACTAGAACCAAAAGCAAGTATTAATTCAAAATATTTCTTTTTATTCTTGTTTAAAGCTCAGAAACCAATCGTCGCGAGTCTCAAGAACGAAATCCATCCGAAGTTGATCCGAAGCCTGTACTTCCCTAAATTCCCATGAGGGTTGAAGCGCCGCTGAACGAGTTGCCGTAGACACTAGCGCCAGATTTCTCTCTAGCGTGTAAGTAAGAAACTCTATGGGTCTGTCCGTCCGTTGTAGTAGCGCGTTACCTACGTCCTAATAGGAGGGCGCGTGATGATGATGATTGTGGTTCGGTTAGGAATGGACGCTAATTTCTGCAGCCCATGTAGGGAGCACGGCTAAGCGTCCGTGGGGGAGGTATGATGATGATGATTGTGGTTTGGTTAGGAAAGGACGCTAATTTCTGCAGCCCATGTAGGGAGCACGGCTAAGCGTCCGTCGGGGAGGGATGATGATGATGATCGCGGTTCGGTTAGGAAAGGACGCTAATTTCTGTAGCCCATGTAGGGAGCACGGCTAAGCGTCCGTGGGGGAGGGATGATGATGATGATGATGATGATTGTGGTTTGGTTAGGAAAGGACGCTAATTTCTGCAGCCCATGTGGGGAGCACGGCTAAGCGTCCGTGGGGGTGGGGGAAAGGGAGTGAAAGTGATAGAGAGGAGAGAAAGGCCGTAGTGGAGGGCTCCGGAAATTTAGACCACCTGGGGGTTCTTTAACGTGCACTGACAACGCACAGTACACGGGCCTCTGACATTTTCGCCTCCATCGAAAATGCGACCGCCGCGGCCGGGATCGAACCCGCGTTTTTTGGGTGGCAGCCGAGTACCGTAACCACTACACCACCGCGGCGGACGCGCGTGTGGGAGGCGCGCGAGCTCTCTTCTCTCACTCTTCCATCTGCTGTCTTGTGAGAGAGAGAGAGACAGCGAGAGCTAGAGGCGCGCGTTGACTATGGAAACGCTCTTTCTTCGATGAACGCTCTACCAGCTCGCAAAGAACAACGCGCCCTCACCCGCGAGACACAACGTTGACGCAGGCAGCGTCGTCTAGCGAGTTTCTTGATTGAAAAATAGCGACTGCTCGCGCTGCACAACCGATCACCGGCCACCCCGTATACATAGGCACTGCATCTTGACCTGCAATGTAGTGCTGGTGGGAGATTCAGTCTGAAGAAAGTCACAAGTATCTCAGATCGAGATCCTTGGCAAGTGGATACAAAGTAACCGACGTACAGATTACGCAGTCCGACAGCTCGCGAACACAATAGCACAAATCACGAGGATGATCGCCCGAATCTCAAACAAAAGAGGGGGGTGAAGGAGGAAGACACCTGTAGGCTAGTGAAGGACCTAGTTGGGAGTAGGACTGTATACAGTGACCCCTACCAAACACCGCTCGAGCACGAAAAGGATCAGTTAGAGGCACTCCTCAGGAAAGCTTACAAATGCGCTCTCGAATTACCGGTCAGCAGCTCAACGGAGAAATTTCTTAAATTGGGCGTCAACAACACAGTCCAAGAACACATCGAGGCCCATCTTCTCGAGCAAAAAAATGAGACTTATGCAGACCCCGACGGGCAGGAACACGCTGAAGATACTGGGCATGAGGGATGCCTAGTATGATGAGGCATGAGTGCATACCGGAGGATATACGAGATATTATCGAGATGAGTCCAATACCAAAAACACGCGCCCAGAACTACAAAAGGCCAGAAGAAAGGCAAGATTGACGGCACATGACATATATTTCGCGGGGAGAAAAAACATATTCCACGTCGACGCGACGGCATAAAAATAACACTCCGGAGTGGTAGCCAGTGTTGTTGATCACCAGCTCAGAGAAGTTAATTGCGCTTAGATCAAAGGCAACAACAACTTCGAGGCTCAGGAAGCGGCAATCGCACTCGACATCACTCATCAGGGCGAAGAGGCCGCTGCAGAAATTCTTATGGACTCACAATGAGCATGCAGAAGGTGCAGTAACGGACGCGTGCCAACTGTGACCATCCGCATCCTCAAAACGAGAAAAATCACATTCCCGAAACGCTTAAGTGGACACCAGGTCATGAAACGGAGACGGGGGACCGACGCCAGCGCCCGAGCATACGCCAACCGGGGAGCGCACCACGACGGCGAACCACACACAGTCTTAAGACCCTCTGGAGGAATTTTAGAACACCAAAGAGCCTTAAAGAGGACCTATCCTCCTCCCCACAAGTACCTTAGGAGAGAGCAGTCAGCTGCATGGAGACAACTGCAGATTCATACGTACCCCAACTTGAGCCTATTCAGTAAGTAGTCTGTCCCGCTACGTATGATTATAAATGTCCGCTACATGGGGAACAACGAGCATTGTACCACGTTGCATGGTCCTGCTAAAAATCCAAAGTAATGGCAGTAAACAAGACACAAACAGGGAGCAGTGCGATGCTGCGCTCTCCTGCTCGAAGCGTGAAAAACAGCTCCAGCTGATCGACAAACCTGGCAAGACGGCAAAGGCCACAAGGGACCGGGACTGAGGACTGCACCTTCGCCTGGAAACTTACCTTGAGGAAATAAAGTTTTTCATCATTGTCATCGTTAAGTGGAGGCGAAATGCGCGTCAAACAGGTGCTTTATTTCAAGCAAAGGGACACCTTTAGAGGCGTCATACACAAATTAGATTGCTTGCGGACGACTGCGCATTCTTTTGGGAAATATCCGCAGCACATGATCAGATCGAACTTGATTTAAGCTTGCGTAATGTACAGGAATGATGTGATGGGTGGTGCATGTTCTTAAATAAAGACGAAACAAACAGTCTCCCAGCATTTCACACGAAAGAAAATCCCGTTAAAAATATGAACGCACATTGACCGCTTCCCCGCTGCGTCACGTTGTCTGATACCTTCTCCTTCAGTTTTCGTATTAGCAATCTCTCTTGTTCCGCCTTCCGTAAACCTTGCTTCTTAAAGCACAAACTAAGGAATTCATATGCCAGCTAAAAAATATTAGCTTATTTGGCTTTCAGTAGGCCTAAACAAGAGTACGCTTGCACCACATGGCATCCGTACACTAAGCATGACATTAAAGGTGTAGACAGAAGTCAAAGAGCAGCTAATCGGTTTATTTACTCCAGCTTCAGGCGCGCCGATTCCCCAACTGAACTGATCTTGGTAAACGACGTACTCCCCCCCCCCCCCCCCAAAAAAAAAGGAGGCAAGTGCTTCGCCTGACGTTCTCACAGCACCTAATTAATCATGAGAAAGTTATTAAAGGGCCATGGTTATACTTACACCCCGCGGTATACGTCAGGCCTTTGTGAACAAGGCATTTCACCAGGACAAACGCATATAAATTTTCCTTCGTCCCCAGAACAATGTCTGAGAGAACTTCTTTTTGTTAGGTATTCTCGGTGCAGTTTATTCCGTGTATTTATGCATTTATTGGTTGGACGAATTTATATTTCCATACTTGAATATCATTTATTGCTTTCCTTGTTTCCTTGCCTTTCTTCCTTTCTCTCTTTGCGTTTTACGCTATGAGTGCCCGTTGTGAAAAGACCGATCTTTTGCTCCCAGTATTTCCCCAAAAATAATAATGAGTACACTACGGTTCCTAAGAAGCAAATCTTTTTAGTACCCAATTTTGGACCAATCCACCACTGTGGGCGTGAGCCATACATTGTCAGGTGGACGAGAACAAGAACGAGCAAAGGATCACCTTCGCTGTCCAAGGAACTATTGAGCTTCATCCTGAACGGCCTTGCAGTTTCATTAAATATACCCGTGGCCCGCACTTGTATGAGGAATTGCACAGGCCGTGAACTGCACAAGCTGAAGACGCACGTCCTGGTGTTCTTAGCTGTATGTTTATACACAGGATTTTTAGTCGTGCTCGTTGTCACCAAAAATCACAAGATAATGTTTTGTCCTTGCGACTTCTACCCAACGGAAGCCCCGGGCGTTACGCTGCCCAGCCTTATCAGCGGAATCGAAAACCCTTTTATAGAGAAAGACTTAAGAAAGACACACCGATAGAGGTCCCATCTCTCTGCTATACTACGCTATGCGTGCATATGCTATTCTAGGAGCAGCTTGGACGCCATGAGAGGCCGCTAGTTCGTGCTCCTTGTTTTTCCAAATTTTCCATCTTCTTCACTATGGTAGCTTAGCCGCTAGGTATCGGCTTACGAAGCTCGAGGTCGCGGCATCGAATCCCAGTCCCGACGGCCACATTTCTGTTGAGACAAAATGCATAGAAAAAAAAAATACGTGTCCTTGGTTGCACGTTAAAGGGCCCCGAAATTCCTCCGATCCATTACATTACCTGGTGTGCCTCAGTCATATCGTGATTTTGGCTCGTAAAAACCCATCAATTATTATTCCTTGTGCGATTCAAGCTGAGTATTTATTGAATAGCTGCAACGCTAGTACGAACATCAAGCGTGTCTCCACGGGCTCGCAGGCAAGCTGCATCGTCGAGTCTACTCTGCGAAAGAATACAGTTATCGTGTACGCTCCCTACAAGTGCAATGTATAAAGTAACCTCACGGCATAGTTGCGCCATAATGGTAAGCAACTTGCGGCACACAGACGGCCACCCAGTGAAAATGTAAACTTCGCGACTTGTGCTGCCTCCATCGGTTACAGTTTTTAGTTCACATTAAAAACGTTCTCTCCTATCCAGTTTCTGAATTTATTACCTCCTTCTAGAGTGTTCGCGTACGTGAAACACGAATGAATTGCTTACGTTGTATTTGTTTATACAAGTGTTCACGAAATTATAACGCTGTTAATTACGAATAAATGATACTCAGCACCGCAGACTGATGTATCCAATATATTGTGCAGCTCTTTGTTCACACGAACGATTCGACCGTGCGTGGCGATATCTTCTGTCCACCAAGGTGTTCCCGCTATTGTCTAGAGTAGATAGTTCTCTCCCTACGCAGCATGTGTTGTGCAACAACGTAAGTTGTACAACCGCGAGAAAAATAAAGCTTAACAACAAAATAGGTACGCTTGAACCGCGTCTCTTAATGTGGGTCTCTACTAACGCGGCAGTAATTATCGCAAAGAAACGCTTTTAAACTGCGTTAACCGCTATCGTGGCCTTCCGTTTTGTCGGTGTGCGCTGCTTCTACCGAAAACGCGCCGGTCATCATGTCGGTACTGTGCTGTTCTTCGGACAGCCCCTCGTGGTCTCTGTGGTGCGTGTCCTTGGCGTTTTCACCCACAGTGGCCGCATTGGCTGCGCCCCGAAGGACGGCATCAGCGGCTCCTGCAGACTCGGAAGCGTATCGTTGTGGCTCCGTCTTATGAAGCTCGTCGCACCACTTGGTGGTATGCTCGTGACCCTCCGTGACAAGAACAGGTCCACGCAGCGCCAAAGAAGGTGAGCTGGGGCAACGGGCCGACACTGTGCGGTCATGCTCGTCGGCCATCACGTGACCCTCCTGCTGGGAGTCTCTTTGTTGCGCAGTGTGATAGCTTTCTGCGCCGCTTCGCAATCCAGCGGTGTCTTCTTGGCCTGCAGAACCCAAGCTCGGAGGGGCAGGCACGAGCAGCGTGGCCGTAAGGTTTTGGCCGTCAAGGACATCACTGCTAGTGACGGAGTTGTATCGCCGCAAATTGCGCGCGCCATCAGCAGCCTCACTTGGCGCTGAAGTCATGGTTGAATAAGCATTAAACGGTACAATGTTCGATATAACGCCCGCTGAAGTCGGTGCAGGGCCATAGATATGGGGCTGGCCGTCCACCTTTGGCTCCCTTTGTCCTCGCTCGTATTCTTTCGGCTTGAGGATATCGGCTGATTCTTCCACTGCACTTTGTGACATTGCCTTCGTAGACGCTTCGGCAGATCTGCCTCCGATGATCGGCGTATTCTGTTCGTTGTTTTCGTGTCGTTTGACGCATTCCTCGCCAATTGCAACGATCTTTTTCGTGGGCTCTGCTGATTGCAGCGGTTGGAATTGCGTTGCCTCAGCTTCCTGTTTGAACGGCGTCCGTATTGTTGTGGAAGCGAGCTCCAGTTCGGGGTGCTCTTGCAAGGGCGCCCTCGCAAACACTTCTGGTAAAGTGACTGGACTTGAGCTCTCTTCACTTCCAATGAGGAGTCTCTGGTCCGTCGACGTCTCGATGTCGGCAATATGCAGCCTATCGATGCCAGTAGGGCGAGGTTCCTGCGGTGGTCTTTGTTCGCCCTCATTTTTATGCACGGCAGCTTCCTGCCGTCTGTTTTGTGGACCCTCTTCAAGTCCTGGTGAGTAAGGTGCGCCATCGCGTGTTCTCTTTCCCGACGGCACAGTCGGGGTCGTCGACGATGAGCTGCCACCCGTAGACTGTTCATCGCCTTTCTTTCCAGAGCGTTGGCGCCCCCCTTTTTTTCGAGACCTCTGGCCGTATCCGAAGAGGACCATGTGCATGGCGTCAAAAGTGGACATGTCTCTCGCTGGCCGATGCGATGACGCTTCCTTCTGTGCACCTTCGTTTGCACCGCCGCCTTGGCGCCAAACATACGAGACGGCGTTCTTGTTCGGCACAACGTCAAGCGGGGCACCTTCGCCCTCCTCGTCGTCAGCCATCCGGTGCCCGGGTCCTGCGTTCTCGAACCAGGGTTCCAGCGCAGCTACCGACTCCTGGGCGGGGCCTTGCGCAGGGCGCGGCGTCCGCTGATTTTGCGGCTGAGGTGGGCTGTTGTGGACCGATTGGTGCTTGGACGAAGATGCGCGGCTCGGCGTTCTCGAACGGCGCGAACCTTGGCGACGCCATATGAAGCGATCCCAGGTATTGAATGGGTCTGCCTGTGAAATGCTGGACTCTTGACAGGATATGGCGTTGATGTTGGCCACTGTCACTGTTGTCTCGTCTTGCAAGATGTAGATATAGTCCACATATACATAAAAAAGAATGAACACCTGCGAATAGATGGGTGTAATAAAATATTTCACATAGAATATAGACTTGGAGGTGATCGTTTAGATGCACTGTTCTCGTTATTCATCCTCAAAACAACCACATATTATGGCGTCAACACATACCGCCCTCATCATATTCAACCTTCCATTGCCCATTTGAAATATCACGCCACTAAACTTTAGCGTTTCTCATTTCGCAAGCTGGATATCACCTCTCATAGTCACGTTTTTCAAACGCGAGCAATGCTTGTATACACGGATGGCTCATTCACACATCATGCAGTTGCTGCAGCATACATCGCCTTTTATCAGTCGTCCACCACAGTACATCACAAAACATTTCATGTCCATCAAGCATCCAGTGCCTACAAAAAACTCATTGCACTTGAAGAAAGCCACACTACATACACTCATTACCGTCAAACACCGGCAAACAAATCTATGCCGACTGTCTATCCTTACTTGCCGTCTTGAACAGTTTAACCAACATAAACATCAAAATCCTAGCCATTCAAAATACTATCCATAACTTAAGTACACCCGGTAAACAGCTGTTCCTCTATCATTTGCCTGGACACAAAAGCATAATCGGCAATGAAATAGTGGACCATCTCGCAACACATCCCACAATCAACAGTCCCACTCGCGCCACCCAAATTTCCGTCCCCTCAATTGAAACCCAATTTTACAAAATCATGTTACCCCATCGGCACTCTTATTCGCAAACTAAAGGCCGGCAAACCATTCTTCATCACTGAATTCCGAGTCTATGTAGCATTTCTAATTGGCTCTCGCAAATGAAAAGCTTGTTCACCTCATGACAGACCACGGTCATTTTCAATATTACTTACAACGAATCAGCATATCCTTATCAGACCGTTGTTTACGCGGAGCTCTTTGCAAAAGTGAATTTCACTACTTCAACGTCTGTCCCAATACCCTTTCTGTAAGACAACATTTACTAAGACCAACACACCTATCCCTTATGAAAACTTCCCCAGACTCCTTAAACACAAACCACTTAGAGCACACCTTCTTCAACTGGTAACACTGATTACTTCATTAACTTTCATCGCCCCTCCTCCACGCTATACACCAGATGCTGATTAGCCTGTGTGAGCTCGGGCAGGTGTATAGTTTATGCTAACAAAACAAAAGCGGCGTTCACCCCCTTGCACCTGCCCAGGCCACTGGTTCTGGCTTCCGATTATCATTGTACACCCCATCTCATGCCATAATTGTATTGACTGCCTACTACCACTACAGTATTTGTCCCTTTCGCTATTTAATTCCTCTTTTAATTTGCAGGTCCGCCTTCCACGTCACTGCAAACGGCAGTCAAGTACTTGAGCCCTGACCCCTGGCTGGTCTGAACTCCTGCCCGTAAAGAAAGAGGACATCGAAAGACGAGACCAGACAAAACTTTATTGGCACAAATAAATGGCTATTGCAGCGGTCACCCTAAGCATCAAGTTGGTAGCCCTTCATCAAAATTTTGTTGAACCTTGCCTTGCCTATTGTCCCACTTGGAACCATTCACGCTATCTCATCGGATTAGCTCATCTTCGGCTTTGCTTATTTCACTTACCCAATGTTTCCCTCTGATTGGCTGGTAATTGGCATTGCTCATTTCACTTACCACAATCTTTCCCTATGACTAGCTCATCATTGGCATTCGTTATTTCACTTACCCCAATCTCTCCCTCGATTTATGACTAGTTTCCGAATCCCAGCTTCTTTTCCAAATGCTTGGCTTTTCCACTAAAATCTTATGTTGGGCATTTGCGCTCCTTTTTTGTTGTTGATAGGCGTTATGCCCGTTATACCTTATGGTGGTGCGGGTTTCCCCTTTTTATTTAGTTTTCTTTTTGACTCGGGGGACACAATTAGCATATAATATACTATGAGGTAATAGGAGTAAAGAAGAAACAGATATGTCATATGTATGATTTGAGGTCTCATTCCTAACGTTTAGTATGGAATGAAATACAATAATTTTTCTACATGGCCATTACATTGACAAAATAGTTTACATGGAAAGTACACATGAAGGCTGAAGGCGTTCCTAGAAGTCGATAGAAGGGCTGTTAGTTGCGCGTGTGCGTGGGTGTTCATGTTCTGGCGCGGGTATCTTTCCGTTGGCACGAAAGCTGCAATAGAGATTGATGATTGATTTATGGGGTTTTACGTCCCAAAACCGGCCATGGTTACATGAGACGCCGTAGTGGAAAGCTCCGCGAATTTCGGCCACCTCGGGTTCTCTAAATGTCCCATGAAACCAAAATTTGAAACGCGATATGTTTATGTTAAGTGATCAATTGTCCTGCATACAAAGGCAATCTTGACCGAGTATTAGCGGCGAACGTCGCCTCTAAGTGATTTTAATATGGTTTTAAAGTAAGCGGGAATGCTCATCCGAGCCTGCAGCACCTCGCGACATCGCCTCTCGTGTGACGCGGTTAGTGGACTTTTGTAAGCGGATATCGTCGAGGTCACAGAGAGAAACGGACGCGCAGCGCTATGGATACTAAGAGGCGTATTTTTCTGCTTCCTTTCCGTGTTCGTCGCTCAAGCGTACGTCGTACACACGCTATGGTTCAGAACCTGAACCGACGTGCGGCGCCGCATGCTACGACACGCGGCGTACGGCTGTTGAGGACACACGGAACGAACGAGGGATTAACGTGTGATATTCGCACCGACGGACTCTGGCTCCTTGGGCACCCGCGCACTTGGGCATGTACGATCGGAATTTATAGCTCCGTCATCAGGTACAACGCAAACGATTACGCATAGTCCTCCTTCATTCTACAGTAACATTATACATAAAACTATAGTTTTGCTAGCGCAACCGCCCCGCAACAGCCCGCCGTCACTGGCGACTAGGACCGGTAGGCCAATCTATAGACATACGCGCGTGTTAGTGACGACGCTTTCGAGGCAAGCGCGAGCTCGTAACATGGTTTGTTGTTACCACAGCGATGATCATTTGCACCCACATATCATCTGTTGACACTTTTGATTAGCTTTTTCGTATACCTCAACGTGAATAACAATAGCTCACGGAACCAGCTTGCTTCGTTAACAGCGTTAACGCTGGTAACGAACCTGGGTAACGCTGGTACCAACGTGGGTAGTACGGTAAATGAATCGGTGGCCTAAAAAGCGTTGGGGAACGAAACCGCGACCAGCGGCATGATGTTACAGGTCACACGTCACCAGCGCTGCCATTGACTGCGACTGTCTCAAGGTTCGAACCGACGACGCGGACGACGACAGAATCTGCCTGGGAGAACGTCGTCGACTTGTCTCTGACGGCCGACGACGTGATGCAAAGCGAGTGCGGCGAGCAGACCAATT
The DNA here is from genome assembly GCA_013339685.2 of Hyalomma asiaticum. Classification (NCBI taxonomy): domain Eukaryota; kingdom Metazoa; phylum Arthropoda; class Arachnida; order Ixodida; family Ixodidae; genus Hyalomma; species Hyalomma asiaticum. Next base: position 22,570,729 of record CM023486.1, read on the forward strand.
CAGCAACGGGGCTACCGCTGGCGCATTCCGTAACGTCACCGAACATTGAGCTCACATGATAGCTACCTGCACTCAGTTTCGAAAGCCGCCGCGCTAACCCCGCGGCGCTAGTTTCCTGTAGTATTTGGCACACTTCGAAGCTTCTTTAAAAGAGAACAAAACTGACGACGCAAGGATTGCATAAACGTCACGTTGGAGAATTCGCGGCTACATGCCTTAATTACAAGGCACTGTTCTGCTCACAACAACATTGAAGTCGCCAACAACAAAAAAAAAAATGGCTGTCTTGGGTCCTTTAGCGTGCGTGACATCGCACAATACACGGGCCTCAACATTTCTCCATCATCGAAATGCAGCCCACCCCCCCCCCCCCCCCCCGGCCGGGATTCGATCCCACGACCTTCGGGTCGGCAAATGCCTTAGAAAGGATACTACGCCTACATTCTTGTCCTAAATAGCTGAGATATCGCTGAAATATATCGCATATCTTGAATCTGACCGATATATTCTGACTTTCCAATTGTACGTACGGATCGAATTCGTTCACTGCTTTTAAGCCCTAGGCCCTTAAAGTTTAGTATTTGCTGCTGTTCTCCTTCATATGGGCGAGAAGAGGACAGCACACCAACTCATCATCACCATAGTTAATTTTCGCATGCGTCTTCCTTCTCGATGGTTCCGATGACCGCGGCGACACGTTGAAGGACGGAGTCTGGGCCAAATGTCCTCACAGCAAAACACGAAGGTTTACTTACATTGGCTGTACAATATTTACAAAACTTGGCCGGGGCGGCCATTACTGTCAGCAGACATCATGACAATAAAACTAGGTTCGCCCCGCCACGGTGGTCTAGTGGCTATGGTATTCGTCTGCTGATCCAAGGGTCGCGAGATCGAATCCCGGCTTTGGCGGCTGCATTTCGATGGAGGCGAAATGTTGAGGCCCGTGTGCTGTGCGATGTCAGTGCACGTTAAAGAACCCCAGGTGGTCAAAATTTCCGAAGCCCTCCACTACGGCGTCTCTCATAATCAGAGCTGGTGGGACGTTAAACCCCCCATAACAACAACCGGTCCTGTGCTATATGCGGCGGACATCATCTCCCATATATTTCTCGATGTCATCTGCCCACCCGCCTCGCAGCCGCCACTTGACGCTTTACTTATCCAGGAAACTAGTCTGTTACCCCTTAATAGACAATAGTTATCTTGCCTTCTGATTGTGTGATCTGCACATGCGCATTTCCTCTCTATTTTCATTAAGATGTTACAACCGTCTGTTCCCTGAGCCACCCCGCTCTTTTGTTGTTGCCCAAGGTGTCGCCTATCGTTTTCTTACAAGGCTGGCTGTGTTGTCCTCGGTTCAAGCTTAACCCTCCTTGCGAGCTTCTAGGTTTATGCACGAAAGATAAGCACACGCAAGCAGCAGCTGTTGCACTTTCCTCTTTATGGACAATGGTGAGCTGGCACTAGCGATCTGAAAATGACTGCTCAATGCATTCTTATTCCTCTGGTTACTTCACTTTCTTGATATGGCCCTGCCTCACTAACTTCACTAAGCAGATGTGTTCGCTTACCACTTCCAGCGCTTCACTACCAACTGCGAATAATTGTGCTCTGCCGAGACTGTTCAACATTACTATAGTTTGCTGCATCTGAATCTTCAGACACGCCATTCTGATTTTCCTGTCTAGGTCAGTGATCTGCTTTGCAGCTCGTCCTCTTAGCTACTTAGCAAGGCCACGCGATAAGGAAATCTGATGTTGTTGTTTTGTGGGGTTTAACATCCCAAAATCTGAGGTTATTGAACTATTCTCATTATGATTTATAACCACGTTTTCCTGATCCAATATTTGAGATACTACCTGTAAAGATGTGATGAATAGTATTGAGAAAGTCGTATCATCCTGTGTTGGACCCTTCTTCAATGGGATTTTAGTGTTTACTTTTTGCAGCACTGAGGTAGCTGTGGGGCCAATGCATAAATCTTCCAGTGCCTTTAATTATGGCTCGTCTACGCTCCATTTCTTAATACCTTCACGGCTTCGCCCCTCCACGGTGGTCTAGTGGTTATGGCACTCGGCTGCAGATCCGAAGATCGCGGGATCGAATCCTGGCCGCGGCGCCTGCATTTCGCTGGAGGCGAAATGTTGAGGCCCGTGTGCTGTGCGATGTCATTGCACGTTAAAGAACCCCAGGTGGTCTAGATTTCCGGAGACCTCCACTATGGCGCCTCTCATAATCAGAGCTAGTTTTGGGGCGTTAAACCCCACAAATCAATCAACCTTCATGGCTTCATGAACGGCCCGCCCGTCTTTAGCGAGCTTGAAAAAGCTCGAAGGTGTAGGGGATGGGCGTTGTCGCTCGAGCAGCCACTGTGGGCTATGCGCGGTCGCCATCGCTGGCAAGCGCGCTATCTCGGCAGCCATCAGACCTGCTGCGTTCGGCTTAGCAGCGCATTGGTCATGCTTTCCGTTCCAGGCACCTCGCAACGTCGGCAATGTCCTCGCCACATAGCGCTCACGTGAATGCGTCCGCGAGTGACGGAAGGAACGTGTTCACTTGATGCCACTGCGCTGGGCCAAGTTTCTCGATGGTGCAAAGCGCACGCTGCTTAGCGCGGTCGCGCGGTGTGAAGCGTGTGCCAGAAGGCACTAAAACAACATGACTTAGCTCGAAGCTCTGCTGAGCTTTTGTCTCTATACCGCTGTTTCCCTCAAATGGTACTTTAAGCACCTGCATGCTTACTTAATAATCAACGTTCACTACAATTCAGCTTGTCCCTAAAGCTGCTAATCTTGCTTCGTATATCTTATCATGCATTGCTATCGAATTAATTGCTTCGCCCTTCTGGCGAAACTGTCTTCTGTTTCCTTGTACTATAAGCCCAACATATTTCAGCAGATCTGCTGCCATCTGATCCTCACCAGCTAGCTCGCCAATGCGCATTCCTCCCAGTGCTTTCTTTATCTGCTCTCATTACTGCTGGGACGGCTGACTACGTAGTGCCGACAGCTACGGTACTTGGTTCCTTTTATGACTTTACAGCTTAACAGCGAACTGGGACTCGGAGCCCCGCCACGGTGGTCTAGTCACTGTTGTACTAGGCTGCTGATCCGGCGGCCGCGGGAGTGAATCCCGGCCGCGGCGGCTGCATTTCGACAAGGGCGAAATGTTGAGGCAGGCACGTAGGCAAGGGGGGGCCCAGGGGGGCCCGGGCCCCCCCCCCCCCCCCGAAATTCGTCCCGTCAGCCATAGCGCAGGGGTATAGGCAGTACAAGTAGCGCCGTGCGAATCTAAGCAAATGAAAAACAAACGATGGGGAACTCGCCAAGAAAAGCTACCCAAGAACGTTTATTCCGAAAGACTTCAATTCCAAAAACACGGCAACGCTTGCTGAGAGATTCAGTGTCCGGCTCCTGAATCAACACCACAACAGAAACACCACACTCTCCCATATGTCCGAGGCGTTAGCGAAACCATCACTCGTATTCTCAGAAAAGAAGGCATCGAGTGACTCACAAGCCTACGAACACATGTTCTCTACATATTCGCAAAGACCATCCGGAGGCAGAGGGCCGAATGCACTGTATACAAATATGCGATGCGAGCTATATCGGCGAAACGAAACACCTGAAAGAAAGATTTCGACAGCACAGGAATTACCTCTGCAATTTTGCAAGAGATCGAAACCCGATAGCCGAACATTCCTAAGATAGCGACCACCGTATCAATCTTCCTGACATTTTGGTCATACCAACTGAAACCAACTGTCGGAAACAGTTACTGCATTGTGATTGCGTAAACAGACAGAAAACTGTGCAACGCAGGACATTTTCATACATGTAGGGCAAGCTTGTTGGAAAATAAATTACCAGAGAGAACAAAATGTTGCCATGCAGCTTCGAAACCAAAAAAAAAAAGCGATGTTATCTGCCCGTAGTTCGTGCGACTTTTCTTCGTCGCATCAGTTATGTTTAGGAAGGTGGTTAGTTGGTTGTGTCGGGTTTTCTGGAGCAAAAGGCGACCATGGCTATATTGCGCAAAACGAGGATTCTCATGTACGGTCGGGGCGCTCGGTGGTTGGATTGTTTCAAGGAACAGTGCAAAGAATGATAGGACATACAGAAAAGGGTAGCGTTGACTCCACCGGGGGATTCCCTGCAGAAATGTCTTTTTCGTAACGATAGCAGGCGACAGCAGGCGGTAGCAACGATAGCAGGCGGTAGCTAGCAGGCGGTACATTGCGGGCGTCATTTGTACAGTCGAGTAGTGCCGGCAACTTAGGGAGCATTCCGGTGCTTTGTTTGTCTGATAGCTGCGCGGCGTGGGAACACGCACGCGTACGGTTCTGCTTTGCCGCAGACGCAGAGTTTTTCCTCGACCGGACGGCGGAAGCTAACCGAAAGCTTGATAAAGACGACTTTTCTATGAAAATTGACGGATTTGACGACCCATTGACCCGTTCAACCTTCCTGGCACATCTGCGAACCCCACCACCCTTTTTCCGCTCCCTGTGTCGTGGGGCAGGCGCCCGCGTGTCGGTAAGAGTAAACAGGGTAAACAAACAAGGTAAACAGGGTGCTTGTAGTTCTGCGAAAGGGGACTATAGGCAAGCCACGTTCATTCCATAGACAGACGATTTGAAAACTTCCCTCAAACGGCGCTTTGCAAACTATCGGAAAACACTGCGAAGTTTGCTATTTGTGTTGCCAAAGCACGCCTGCAAGCGCAAATTTGAATTTGCGCAGCCGGCCTTCGATTTTTACCTCAGAGGTATGACAACAGCGCATATCCTTACGCTGAAAGGTGGATGGGAAATCTGGAAAACTGGCAAGCCATGCAAGAGGAGGAACTTCTCCGCTTTCCGACGGACGCTTTACTAGAATGCGACAAAGCCCTCTTCGCGAACGTTCGCACACTCTTGAAGATATTGGCAACTCTCCCAGTGAGTACAGCTGCTGGAGAACGCATCTCGACACTGAAAAGAGTACAAACATATTTCAGGAACCGAATAGCCGAAGAGAGGCTTAATGGCCTGGTTCTTAAGTCCATTAATTCACCGGATGCAAGACAATGTCGACGAAGTTATCACTGTGTTTATGGAGAAACCGCGACGCATGAAAATTGCAGCATGAACCACTCTTTTCGGCCAAGCTGCTTGCTAGTGTTCTTTCTTCTTCTGCATTGACTTTTACTAATTTTAAAACCACTAGCACTGCCATTCTTTAATATTGCTTCCTAAAACGAATGTCGGCGTTCTGCTTCTTTTTTGTCGTGAAAGGATCCGTGTTTTCATTCTTTGTGGTTCAATTGTTCTCCCGAATATGTCTGTTTTTCGTTTAAGAACTAGTGTCATAAAGTGGCTCACATTCTTCCTGCACGCCTGCTGTTGAGACAGAGTGTGAGAAGTTGGGTAAGGAAAGCGTCCGACAATAATTTTTTTATTGGCCGCACGTCCGTAAGTGGGCGCCTGATTCCTTTGCATTCCTTTTTCTTTTTTGTCACTCCTCTTTCTGTCACTGACTCTGTATGGCCCTTCTTTGTCGAGATCACTTGTTTGGAATGTATTCTTTCTGGTGCACACGCACTAGCTTTAGGCAGTGTCAAGAACGTCCTTTCCATCTCGGATTAACTAGCCTCCTTTTGTGCTGCATTCCACTCTGTTTTCATTCTGGTCGAATAATTAAGCGCCTTCTATATTCACCGGCAAGTCTTTCTTAAAACTGTATAATAGTCACCTTGATGTGATTGATGCTTTTGATCCCCCTCCCCCTTATGTAATACCGTGAAAAGGGCCTTTAAGTGTCACTAAATGATGATGATGATGATGATGATGATGCTTTTTGCGAGGAATTAGGCCTTGGGCCCCCCCCGAAAAAAAATCCTGGCTACGTGCCTGTGTTGAGGCCTATACCCCGGGCGTCGAAATTTCCGGGTTCCCCCACTACGGCGTCTCCCATGATCATAGCGTAGTTTTGGGACGTGAAACGCCACAGATAAATCAAATCAATCCGTGACTCAGACTAGAGAGGGTAACTGAGTGGTTCTTGTGCGTGCCTCTCTTTACCCAAACTAGAAGATAAGCTCAGGGGAAGATCGATGCTTGAATCGATGAAAAGATCGCAAAATACGATTTAGAGCAGGGAATGTCGCAGAAGCCAACGTTTCGACAAGTCCTTGCCGCCCTGACGAAGACAAGCCCGCTTGTCGAAACGTTGGCTCCTTGGACATTCCCTGTTCTAAATCGTATTTTGCGATCTTTTCATCCTCTCTGTTACATAATTTTCAACTCGATCTTTAACTTGGCCACTATGGAAAGTGGCTAGGCGCAGATACAAACGTGTGCCCTACTTCCCCTGCTGCCGTTCTCCAACGTTAATCCCACTGTTTTTTTTTTTCAACAGACGACAGTGATGGTTGATTGTGCAGGTGTTTGGCGGCCGACTCACTAGGTGGTGCTGCAGATGCTCGATCTGCCTTTCATGCTGTTCAAGATACAACACGCGTCAGGTACATTTAGCTGCTTGCATAGCCTTGGTGCGCCAGCTCTAAAGCGCGAACATTTTTTTTTTGCGTATATATATAAGTCAATCACCGCCTGCGATACTGACCTTTACAGCAGCTAACACGGTGTGTGCGACGACGGCGAAGATGTAGGGCACCTGCAATGGTAACCAAGCCAGCGCAGCAAAAGCGTGTGAAGATTCCACTTGTGAGTAACAACTTTTGACGAATCTGATCTTAGGCAAGCTCCGCATGTCGGATGCTGATGAGCGAAACGCATCGCGGTCCAGCTTCTACAGACCTTAGATTTTAATGCGTTTAGGACATGGGTGCCCCTAAGAACAAAAAGAAACGAGGAGAAGGAGGCGTCACGTGACAAAAGGAAAGGTAGTATTAAATCATTTAAACCAGAAACCAACAAGAAAAAAATTTTTTCATCCTTCACATCAAAAATCATTTTCTTATTGGTGGGATTTCTGAAGTCTTGTTATCTTCTTTATGGCTCAAACAGCAGCTGAGTGTTTGCCTTCCACCGAGCTCCACTGTTCTTGTTATCAGGTTTTTAGTTCCGTCACCTTCACCTTTTTTCTATTAATTGTTGTTCCATCACGGCTCTGGTTCTTTTTTCTCACCTATTGTGTCATCATCGCCTTAACCGATTCTATGGTCTCATAATCGCCTTTATACCCCAGTTATTTCGACATCACAGACGTTCTTTTTCCGTCCAGTTTCAGTATCAAGGAGCCTGCCACGGGGAACTAATTGTTCGCGTAGCTCCGACATGCAGTCCGCTGTTCAAAATTTCATCATTGGGATAGGTAGTGTCGAGGACGGGCTCCAAGTACTCATTTGCTGTAGCCACCAATTACTGATATTAAAAAGTTAATTAGCGTAATT
>CM023486.1:22578229-22609956 GCA_013339685.2 Hyalomma asiaticum
ATATAGACGCAAGTGAAGAGATGAAAACACTCGATTGTCACTGTCTTCAATTGGGCTTTTTGCCCTTGTTTACGGTAAATCTTTCATTCAGTTCAGCTTAGAGATATGTGTGCCTTAAGGGGTCCTGAACCACCCTCCGGGCTTGGTGAAAAAACATATTCTACGGCTTGTCTACGCTGTAACGAACATCTCAGCCAAATGCTGTAGTCATCCGCGAAGCACAAAGCTTCCACTTCTTCAGGAGCCCTCAACTCAAAAAGCGGCTTCTCCTCACGCTCCTTGAATATGCTCTATTTCGTCATAGAGCATTTACAAGGAGCGTCGCTGCTATTGGCCGATGGCAGACACGCCCGCCTCGGCTGTGTGCGGGCCCTTCGCAGCGCGCCTTTTTTAAAACCGTTAGCGCGTGCGTGCCATGCGTGCCGTGCGCTAGCTTTTCCTTGCGTTGTGAGCACCTATATAGGCAAAATAGTTGCTGGAAATATGTAAAAATATATTTATTAATGCGCAAGCCTCATAGATGCCATTGGAAGGCATCCGTAAACTACCTCGGCGTGGACGCGAACGGTGCGGTGCATAAGTCACCATAAATATAGTTTTCCAAGAAGCCAACAAATGCATGCCTGCAGCCTGTAATAAATCACAAATTAATCCCAAACTTTAATTCATCAGTGATTGTAGATGGGTTTATTCCCTATGGTACTCCAATGCGCCACCTTCTAGTACTCGTACTCAATAACATGGCTGGAGTCGAACCCAAAATATTTCTTCTATAAGGTAGATTAAAGGACTAGGTCTGATTAGGGTGTACTTGGGTGGATTAGAGCTCATTAAGGCGCATTAGGGTGGATTAAGACAAAGGTGCATTAAGGTGGAGTATGGCATATTATAGAGCGGATTACGCTAGACTTAGATTAGGGTGAATTAAGGATTACAGCAGATTAAGGTTGACTAAGGTAAATTAGTTTCGAATGAAATCACTACGTCTGTAATGCTTGGCTTAATTTGGCGTAACTTAATAATCTGAGCTTATTGAGACTTGACTTAGTCTTAACTTAATTAGTCAGGACCTAATTAGTGTTACACTAATTAGGCTCGGTCTAATTAACCTATACCTAATGATACATTGTTTAATACGCTGGTCTTCATTAGTCATGATATAATTATGCTTGGGGTAATTAGTCATATCTTAATTATACATGACCTAATTAGTACAGGCCTAGTTACGCTGTTCTTTGACATATTATCTTAATTAGGTATCGCTTGATGAATACTACCTGAAATAGGCCTGATTTAATCAGTGTTAGCCTAATTAGTCCTGAAATGTTTAGTCTCAACTTAATGAGGCTTGACCTTGAAGTCTTAGCATAATTACCTTCGATTAATAAGTGCTAGCTTAGGTTTGACTTAACTAGTAATAACCTAGCTATGCGTGATTTAATTAGTACTATTTAATTAAACACGGTCTAATTAGAAGCTTGCTTACACTAGATTTGTTCATATCAGCTAAATTAGGCTGCGCATAATTAGATTTACCTTAACTGGACATGGTTTATTAGTATCATGGCTTAATTAATTATAAATCATTAGTATCCGCTTAATTAGGTGTGACTTGTCATAGCTCAATTCAGGTTGAATTAGTTCAGTTTGGCTTGGTTTGGCTTAGTTGGATTAGTCCTGTCTGAACTAGGCTTCAATTAATTATTCCTAATTAGGCTCCTTTGAATTAGACTTAGCCTTACCTAACTAGTCCTAGGAATCTTAATTAGGCTCCATTGAATGAGACTTAGCCTTACCTAACTAGTCCTAGGGAGCTTTGTCTTTACTACAGCGTGGTAGTGTTATGCTAGCCTCACATAGCTTAGCGGAGTTTTCGGCAGATTTCCCAGTTTCACCATTAGCTTAAACAGCTTCACTGTTAAAATTGAACTAGTGTATTCACACATTAAATTAATCCATCCATCTTACCGCATGTCAATGCACCTTATTCCACATTAACCTGTCGGCAAGGGTCCGAGTTGTGAAGGTCTTCCTTTCGAGTCATAGTAGTCACGTTCGAGCCCGACAGCATGATTGTCCCGTCTACAATCACTAATCAACAATTAACTAACTTGGGGTTATGCAGGACAAGGTGGAGCAGCGTTGGTAGTTACGCTGTTTGTACTGACGCCGCGTTATGCGCAATATCGACGACAAGCAGCGCACTGACAAAGTAAACGCTCACACCTGCGAGCCTAAACGTATGTGATGAACGAAAACAAAGCTTCGGAGGATCGAAAAAAAAGAATGCGGTGATCGCGAGAGCATGCGACCGAGCCCAGGCGCGAAGCGAGCAGGCGGCCACAAGCGCGCTGCGAAGAAACAGCCCCCGGTAGTCGCGCGCTTTTCGTCAGCCACTCTTGATACGTCGCTGAAGTCTGGTGACGTAAAGCGGTGGGCGGGGACACCTCCTTCGACACCGCCCTAAGGAGCTCTGTACCCTCTATTCCGCAGAGTTGAAACAGGACTGGAAAGGGAAGTTTTCCGGTCGCAATATCTTCGCTCCTAACAAACCGTTTTGAAAAATTCTTTCGGCTGTGAATTTCTGAGAGGCATTCAATACACACCCAGCCGTTTTCAAAACTAAGCCCGAGCGGTGGTTCAGGACCCCTTTAAGTCCCAAAACTAAGTTATGATTGTGAGAGACGTCGTAGTGGAGGACAGCGGTAATTTGGACCACCTAGGGTTCTTTAACGTGCACTGACGTCACGGAGAAAGCGGGTCTCGGCGCTGTCATTATACAAGCCATTAAGAAGTGTGCTTGCCTGAGCTCCGTGGTTGCACATAGCGAAGAGGCTTACAGCGATTTACTTGGACACGGACTGAAAGAGTGACGACTCCAGCGGTTTGATGTCAATCAGTCCTGCCCGTGTCGAAGTAGTTTGCCGAAAACCTCGACGTTATATAAGCCACGACATTCGATCCTAGGAGAAGTAAAGGTGACGTAATCATGGACTTAGCTGTCTAGCACTGGTATACTCTTTCCCTACCATTGGTGTGCCTGGTATATTCTTTGTGTTAATATAGTAATTTACGGCACAGGCACAAAGTCGAATGGTTTCCAATGTATTGCTCAAGCGGGCACGAGGCAACCGCGATTCCATAATTTTATTAGTGACACCGATTAATAGAAACCTCCTCAGTATAAAGGCGTATGCTCTGATATCATATCCGTGGTAGCTAAATATACTTAATATTTTCACTTTCGCATATTTTGCTTTTTGTTTTACTTTTTCAATGACTGTCTAATAATTCCACCACATCTTCAATCTTTACGGATGATTTTTAAGATTACCTGGATTTTTAGATGTCGAATTAGTATGCAAGACTTATGTTCTTATGTCATATCTGTCATACACATTTCAAGCTTAATACTCTTTCTTAGATCTTGTGTCTCTGGACGTTTTAAAATTTTAACATGCTTTGGTAGGTCCCAAGAGAATTAACATTATTTAGAATAACCGGCGTCACCCTTAAATGCGACAACAGGAATTATTGTACGGATGGTTGGTTTACACTTGCGAAGAAAATAAGGTGTCCTTGTGTGTCTCGTTTCCTTTCTTTTGTTTTTCGTGTGTGCGCGTTAATCATTTTTCTTCGATGTTGACCCCGTTAATCCGAAAGGCATAAGCGTGATGTGATAACGTACGCATCGTGCACAACACTTAACGCACCTTCTTTCGTAGCGTTCGTATTTTCTCCCTTTTATGTTTTATTTCTCAACGCATTTTTAAATTGGAGAGCAGTGCAAGAAGATCGCGGCTGGGCGATCTTCTCAAGGATCGTTCAATACGCACACAAATTCACGTTAGTTTTTTCGGAGCCTCAGAAACAAAACTTTACCTGTATTCCTAAGACATTTAGCGAAAATCCGCATGCGTTAGCAAATGAACACGGTATGGATTTGACATCGAACTAGAAAATTACAATCGTGCCTTTTAAATGCGGAGCGTTTCTTAGTCGCACGATGTAGCGCTTCGGCGTCGGCGGCGCCGTCCACACCCCCACTGCGCATGCTCGTCTCGTCTCGTGCCGGCCCAGGAAGACACCCGCAAAACTGTCGCTCCAGGCGGGCGTTCAGCAAGCCGAGCATGCGCAGTGGGGGTGCAGACCTCTCTCCCGTACTCCTCTCCCTCGAACGCGGGCGGTGTGTATATAAGCGGCGGAGCGGGCGTTCGGAATTCAGTCAAGGGCGTCTTTACTTGGCTTTCGCTTGACTTGACGCTTTGCTCAAAAATAATAAAGACGAAATAACAATTAAGCATTCCCAAACCATACCCAATTACGCAACATTCACGCGATACCCCCACCACTCTGCGACGCATTTACTCGAGCTCCCCCCCCTGGGAAGATGCGGGCGTAATTTTTTTTTGCAACACTATGCATAACTAGGCGAAAGAAAACTGCGGCATTTCTGTGTGTACAGAAAACTGTCATCTTTTTCTCAATTGATGATGTTCACTAATAATAATAATAATAATAATAATAATATCTATTTTGTGAGGGAAGGAGGCAATTTTCCGCTGCGGGTTTGCAGGGAGCATGACCATACGTCCGTGGGAATTTGCGAGTGTATCTTGAAGTCAGCTACGCCCCAAACCCAACCCTCTACCTATCACGCTCTCGCTTCACTCTTCCCCTCCTCATCATCCTGCAATATACCCATGGTGCACGACGGGACTCTCTGGCCCATCTCACGTTGAGAGCCCACATCTTCATGACGGTGGTTATGATAAGCTAAGGACGAGACGTTTGAAATGAACACGTTGCGTCATCCAAGACAATCGTGCGTTGAACCTGATAAGGAAACAAAATGACATAACCTGAAACGGTGACAGACTACATTAGACCTTCGGCATTAGCCTTACCCCGTCATAGATGGCTCAATTGCAGATTTCAGCATCGCTGGCTTCCTACCTGCACGACGTGCGGGAAGTAGCGTCTGTACGTCAAACCTGTTGCGGCTTAAGTACTGGCCGTCACCGGCATCCGCTGAAAAGCCAGTGAGTAAGCCGGCAGACCACGTGGTGCCGCTTTGAGTAAGCAGCTGGTGTTGCCACACTTCAAATCTAGCGTCGTGTTCACCTCCCAATTGCTCGCAATACCAGTGGAAAAGATTTATTTAATAGTGCTTGTGTTCTAACCCGGATCCCCACCCACCGACGTCAACTGGCTTAAGCGCTCCACTGCACAAGCACGCATGCAAGACTTTAACTTATTCGAAAGATGTCAATGCCTTGAAAGCAGTGCGTGGGTGCTGCATTCAGAACTCCGAAATCATGGTCACCATTGTCGCATTCCGTAACGATAGACGGAGATTTAGTAGACTGCTTGGAAAGTATTACTTCATGGTGAAACATTGCAACCGATGCAACTTAGCATTGCTGTCCCATTATTTTGCGGGAGTATATGTAGGTTACTGAATTTTGCTGCGGCTGTTACAAGAACCGTGTAAAGTCCTATCTTCAGAACAAAAACAAGAAAAAAAAACTGGTCAGTTCGTTAGATATCTTGAAACTTCGTAACCTATGGGACACAAAACATCTTCTTCACGCCTATAATGCCCTAATTTTCTTGCGGAGTATTACTTCATGGTGAAACATTGCATGGTAAAGTATTACTTCATGGTAAAGTAGATATTTGGTAAAGTAGATCGTTAGATATTTTGAAACTTCGTAACCTATGGGACACACAATATCTTCTTCACGCTTATAATGCCCTAATTTTCTTGCGGGACCAATTCCTGCTACATCAATTGGATTCTCTCAAAAGTCGTCAAGAATAGATTTGGCCTCGAACGAAAGTACTTTATCGCATTTGTCGTGTCGTACAGCGCTCTTGATTCTGGGGCATGTGTCACATGTCTGATCAGCACATAAGGGAATCGCAGCGAGGAAAGTAATTTGCGACGTCCAAGTGGATTTCTCTTCGGACGTCCGCACTGTCCACCTGAGCATGGAAGCAAACAACAGCTACGCCATGGGACAAGCCACGACGAGGTATGAGCTCGCCGCTAGTTGTACGGTAGAACAGTTCCTGAACAAGTACGGTAGAACGTCGACGCATTATTGTCTACTAGTAATAATTAAAATTCCGGGTGTTTCGCTCATTCCACGAGGATACCATGTCGAAAGCAATCTTTCATCTCCTGCTCATCTAATCCCCTCTGCGTGCGGCCACCGCATGCTCGAAGATGCCTGCACAGCATCTGGCGTCTGTTGTGGCTCTCCGGTGGCGAAGTGACCTCGTTCCCTCATCGTCAGAATAGTGGTGCACCTGCTTGCGTCTAACTTGGAGCAAATCACAATATAGAATTCTGTCAGCTTTCTTTGGTGTAGAGTGGCATTTTGCCGACTTGTAAGCCACGAACGCGTACATTGGGGAACTGTGGAAGAAACATTCTCCCTATATCGTGTGTGGACATTGTTTTCAGGATAGAATTGATCAAGGATTCAGTCAGAGACTTTTCGTTTTGGCGTTTATTTTTATTGCGAGTAAATGATGCTGCTACGACGTTGCACTGAAGAACAAACTCTCAGGCCTACGGTAAACTCTCACGACTCTCACAGTGCAACGTACTTTGCTTTGTGTTCTCCCACTCTTGTTTTCTAGTCCTTTTCCTTCCTTCTTCTCTTCCCTTCCTCTTCTTCCTATTTCATCGCTTCTTCTTATTCTTCTTTTTCCTAGGTGTCACCTTTCTCTTAATCCTGTACTCTTATTCCTCTTCAACTACTTCTACTCTCAGTCCTAGTTGGGTGGTTGGGTGGCGCTTGGATACCTTGGCGCAACCCACTCTGAGGGATCGGCCATGAACCGAAAAAGAGGTTTGTGTGTGACAGGACTGCAATAAAAAACAAAGATATTGTAATATAAATCTGATAATCAAATTTAGTTTAAAAGAGTAGTTTTGTGCGATGACTTAAGGTATATGATATAAAAAAAGAGAAGCGAACACTACGGAGATTGGTTCTCACGTACTGTGATCATGATTCATAAGATACAAAACAATAAGCTGAGCTAATCAACATTGCATTATTTTTGTCTCACGAAGAAAATTGCATACACCCTTGCAAACGTTCCAGTGTATAATATCCTAGAACACTAGCACCGAGAGAGAGAGCACTACCAGTAGAGACAAATTTAAACCCATGTTTCGCAAGGGTACTTCCAGAAACCTTTTCCGTGTAATATTGATTCTTGCACATGATATGAAGAAGTGCTGCAGAGACTCATCCACATCACAATGCAGACACAGCGGTGATGGAGCAGACCAGACCTGTACGGGTAAAATTTCAGTGGGGGGACTCGGCATCGTAATTTAGTGATTGAGATTTCTGCTCTTCCAGTTTCACATCTATTCTTCCATGAATAAGCAAAGTTCCGGATGTCAGTTGTGGCTCGTGCAGATTTGTTAAAGTTATTGCGGATAGCCTATTTTGTGAAGCGCGCAGCTGTAATAAACGCCGACGTCGGCAATACAGAAATTATCGTGCCATTTAGACCTGACACTGCGAGCGCGTCCGTATATTCACTAAGTGTCAGACCTTTGTGGCCTGGGACCCATATCAAACGAATGAGGCGTAATTGTCTTGCCAGAAGAAAATTGAATGCTTCTAATGCAGTTGATAAATTAGGAGCGGTTAGAGGTGAGGGCACGGACAAACAATCAGTTAGAATGGCGACTGATGACAAGGACAGAGGTAATTTGCGTACAGCTAAGACAATTGCCAATAGTTGCACTTGAAAAATGTGTGTGAAGTCCAGCAAACGAATTGAGAAGGACCAATTCTGAGATGAGGATACAACACCAACACCTGCCTTCTCTTCCGAAACAAACGCATCAGTCGTTATTACGATTTTTGTGTCTATCTGAGCCAGGTGATCTTCTAAAGGACCGTTTAGGTAAGAGTGAGACAGGTGTTTAGCGTTACTTGGGAATATATTATCAAATTCTAATCCTAATCAAATCCTAGTTCTTCGCCGTTGTTTTCTGATTCTTCTTCCTCGTTTTCTCTTTCGTCTTCTGAGTTGCCGTCTTATTCGTCCTCATTTCCCTAGCCATGTTCTCATTCCACGTCTGCGTCCTCCTCCTATTCTTCATCATTTTCTTTCTTCAATGTCGCCTTCTTTTTCTCCGTCGTCTCATTCCTCCTTTCGTCTCTCATCTCCCGTTTTCCCCGCATTCGTCAATGAAATCAAAACCAAGCGATCGAGAAAGATAACATTCTGAAGCGCAGTTTGTTCCACCACAGCACTCCCTCAACGTTTCTTGATATCGCGTATAAACTTCGTGAGTTTATGTGGACTACATGAATTGCGCTCTCGTAAATTATTCACCCCGAAATTAACTTCAAGAGAGCTCCAACTAACAGCTATTTTCCTTCTCCATTAAATTAGGCTAAACTGTTTGGGTTTGCAAACGGCAACACCTTGTCCGGTGCTCATCGGTACCAATGAGTAAATGATAGTGTTGCTGCTGTAAAATCGAGGGCGTGTAGTCAATTTATTTATCATTGAAGAAAACCCAAGCATCTCATACGACAGATTTCTGCAAGAGGTCAAGCTTTGCTACGAGGAAGCTTTCCCTAAACGTTATGCGATAATACTCAAAAAAAGTTGAAAACCATGGGTAACAAAAGAGTTACATCAGAGAATTAAAGCCCGAGATATCATGTACCATCAATTTATTAATCTAAAAGATTTAGCGCTTCTTAACGAGTATAAGAAAGTGAGAAACAAGTTAAACTATGACCCCAAGAAAGCTCGGGCTGAATATTATAAAAACAGATTCCTTGCTGTTTCCGATGGCCCTAAAAAAGTTTGGAACACTTTACGTTCTCTAATTGGTCAAGAACAAAATAGCATTCCTAGTACGTTGGTGACTGATGGTGTCTCATACAGTAAAGAGGCTCTGTCAAATAAATTCAATTCATACTTCTTAACTTCAGGTACATATTCGTCTTCCGCCAAGCAATTAGACGTTGAAAGATACATAACTTCCTCTTGTATGAATTCTCTATTTCTATCGCCATGTAGTGAATTGGAGATCTTTTCTTTTCTTGTGAGGCTAAATAAAAATACTGCTGCCGGTAATGATGAAATCAAAGCTATTCCAATAACTTTTGTTGCAAATTTACTTTCAGCACCTTTACAACATATTTGTAATAGAGCGCTAGTAACAGGCATTTTCCCAGCCGCTATGAAAACTGCGAGGGTAACAGTCTTACACAAAGGAGGCCCTATCAATGATTTTAATAATTACCGGCCGATATCGGTGTTACCCTTATTCTCGAAAGTGTTAGAAAACGTAATAAAAACAAGGATAACAAAGTTTCTCGATGATCATGAATTACTTGTCTGTGAGCAATTCGGCTTTCGAGCAAAGAAATCTACAGAAATGGCATTACTTGGCATTAAAGAACAAATCGCTAAAAATATAGACAGCAAGGAGTTCATCCTGGGGATATTTTTAGACTTTCGAAAGGCATTCGACTCGGTTAAGCATGATATTCTGTTCAAAAAATTACCGTATTATGGCATTCGAGGTATTGCTCTAGAGTTAGTACGTAGCTATTTAACAGACAGGTTACAATATACATGTGTTCACGGGTATAATTCGCAGTTAAAACCAGTAACACTAGGTGTGCCTCAGGGTTCTATACTGGGACCTCTATTTTTTATTATTTATATAAATGATATCGTTCACGTGCCAGTGGCTTCTTCTACAGTTATGTATGCAGACGATACAAGCTTGTTCTTCTCTGGCAGCTGTCTAAAAGATCTAGAGAAGAAAGCGAATGAATCCCTGGTCTCACTCTCTTACTGGCTAGATTCGAACCAACTACAATTGAATGTTAGTAAAACTAAATTTATTTTATTTAAGAGCAAAAACAAGTGTGAAGATTACAGGATTTCTCTCTGGTTTAAAAATAATGAAATCCAACGAGTCCCTTTGTTTAAATTTTTAGGTGTACTTTTTAATGAGCACCTGAGTTGGACACCTCAAATAAATAAAGTACACGCCAATATGTCTCGATCGATTTCTGTTTTAAACAAACTTAGGTCCCTAGTTCCAAACTGGCTAAAGCTCCAGCTATATTATTCGTTACTTCATTCCCATCTACATTACTGTCTTTTAATTTGGGGCACAACTTCCAAAACCAATCTAGACAGGCTGTTAGTTTTACAAAAAAGGTCTGTACGCTACATAGAAAATCTGCAACCTAGAGAACATACTCCTCAATTTTTCGGCAAGCTTCAGATACTTACTGTCTACCAATTATACAACCTTAAACTCAGCTTATATGTCATTAATGAAATAGGAAACACCGTTGGCACTTATATGGAGCATTGCTACCCAAGCGGTACTCCCTATGATCTACACTTTGATCGTTTTCGATTGTCTTTATTCTGAACAACCTATGGTAAGCAAACATTATCATATCAAATACCTTATCTACTCTACAAAAATAGCTATGTCCGTGAACTTTTGGAAGAACGTAATACTAAAAACAGTGTGAAGAAAAAAGTTAAAATGTACTTCCTTACTTGTAAGGAGCCATAATTGTATTATTTATTATAGATATTTCTTTTGTGTCTTTCGTACTTTTGTATATTAGATGAAAGTTGCTTATTTTCTTTCTTTACAAATGTATTTCTTTATGGTACTTAGTAATTCTGTCAGAAATTTCTCATGGTTTCAGTTTTCTATATATATATTTTTTATCTTGCTACTGCAAATTGGTGATGACTCTAATGCGTTATTTTAAAATGTATGTTTCGACATCTGTTATACTTTTTGAATTTCAATTATGTGTCCCCTCATTCTAAAGAAGAATGACATGTGTATCATTGTTCCACTTCATCTGAGCAAATGTATGGGTGGAGGGACCTTAGTCAGGCAGAGGTAATCTGCCTTTAGTCCCTTCAACCTAGGCAATCTTTGTTTTGTCTGAATAAACAGTGAATGAATGAATGAATGAAAAAAAGGATGTCCTTGAATTTGTTTGATTTTTTCAACAGGCCTCTTTTGTTTCGCAATTAAACACTTTTTCGAATGTTACTGACCGATGAATAGTTTTTCCCGCTAGAGAATAACTCATGCCCTTATGTAACGCTTTCCGTCGAGATTTGGCTAGTTAGCTTTGACTCAGCATATTGTCTCAGCGTAGACATTTCTTCTGAGTACGCAATATTCAGTCTCCAGGCGATGAAGCATAAGAAGGTAGTCTAAGTATTGTCGTTGCTTCAATTTTTTATCTAAATGGAAAGAAAGAAGGAGATTGCTTCGTTGCAATCAGTTTTACGTCTTCCTATCCCACTGAGCAAAAATAATGTAGTTATTGCGGGCGAACGAATCATATTGTGTGAGGTTAACAAAACCACGAATGGTATCCCGATCCAGTAGTCTCCTGAATGTCCTAAGGTTCCTCTTCACTTTCCACAAGTGGCTTTGGGATGCATTGGACTCCGCCGATGCCAGAAGTGGTGGGTCAAAACAGCGCCTCCTTTATTTTTTTTTCTAGTGCTAGGCTATCGTACGCGTAAATCATTCGTACGCGAGCCACAGGCGACCAACTAACATGTGCAGACCGAACATTGGTGTAAAAGAACATGAAATAAAGGAACATGTTGACGCCTTAGTTGGTGCATGATTAACAAATTTCATGAGCGCGAAAAACGTAACGGAACACACTAAGGAAGAAGGAAACAGGACCAGGGCTACTTACAACTGCTAAATTTTTCACAGCATCGTTAAGTAGACATGTCGTGTAAAGCGCATGCGCACCTTTATTTCACACCATGTGCCTTTTAAGCTGATTAAACAAAACACTTTCTGTAATGTTCTAGGAATCGATATTCTTTTGAACGCAGACTGATAGACGGTTGGACTAACGCACGACCATTACCACGCTCATTTTCTCTGATCTGCTCAAGTTCTCTGATGTGGCCAATCCTCCATGGGTGTTTTCCAAACGCTTTCGAAGATAACGAGCTACCGGCCACATTTCATCATGTTCATGCTGTCCTCATTAGGAACGGCAAATCAGAGCAGGTGAAACGTGAATTAGGTGGATACCGGCTTTTTTCCGTACCTAATATTGTTTACAAAATTTTTGCCAAAACTGTAGGAACGTGTCCAATAACCTTTGTGGAATTCACCAAGGTGCAGTAACGATTCCAAAAGAGGATTTTAGCATCCGATAGTTTATAGTGCAAATCTACAGGGAGCTCCTTACGGATTTCGTGCAAATAAAACGGCATTGGCCGACGACGTTGCACCGAGGACCGAGGATCACCGGCGGGCACACGCACCAATGATGAAGGATCATTATGGCGGCGATTTAAAAAGCGTTGACGGAAATAGAATTCCAGAAGGTTTTTCCAGCAAAGGAACGACCACAATCGCTGCAGTGACTGCAAATCTTACTAGTTCTTTCCGACTTTCCCTATAAGTAATAATTATCGCCCTTTGCGCTTGTTCTCCCCCTTATACATTTTCAGCCAGCAAATTCTAGTAGAAGGGCAATGGAGGCCAGTTGTCACGTATACATGACCCTTCGCGCTATCAAAGCATGCCGAGACAACAGGGAAGGAGATACAAACAGGATGATGTGATATTAATGTATTTCAGTATCTTAATTGCTGTTATTTTCTTTTGTTTCCTTCTTTTCGTGATCCTGGTAAGAAAGTGTATGACACGAAAATCAACCAGCTGTTAGCACGCGCTCCACCCTTCGTTTGTATTCTTCCACGCCTTGGCGACGCGTAGACTAATGTGTGTGTGTAGAGATTTACTCCATTGCTTTTCTAGTTTTATGCTTATATGCGAGTGTCTCCCGCATTTGTGACTTATTCTACATTTTAAATGCGAGGCATTTCTTAGCGAACTTCAGCGAGTTTGAGCATATCTATCTATCTATCTATCTATCTATCTATCTATCTATCTATCTATCTATCTATCTATCTATCTATCTATCTATCTATCTATCTATCTATCTATCTAGCCGCCTACGATTCTGTGCTCTCCTGGCCGTTTCGCTAATGGGATGTTTAGGAAAATTGTTAGCCACAACGCGACTACATGACGAACATAAATGACAGGTCATAACATGAAAATCATGAGAGGCATGTCAAGAGCAGCATGATTTACATGCCACGGTCTTCGGGCTCTCCTGGCCGTTTCGCTAATGGGAGGTGTTCGAAAATTAGTATGGCACAACATGACTGCCTGACGAATATAACTGACAGGTCATAAATTGAAATTCTTGAAATGCATCTCATGAGTGGCATGATTTACCTGCCACGGTCTTAGTGCTCTCCTGGCCGTTTCGCTAATGGGATGTATGCGAAAACTGGTATGGCACAACATGACTGCTTTACGAAATATAGCAGGTCATAACATGAAAAGCATGACATGCATGTCATGAGCGGCATGATTTACATGTCATGGTCTTGGTGCTCTCCTGGTCGTTTCCTTAATGGGATGTATACGAAAATTGGTATGCCACAACATGGCTGCATGAGGAACATGACTGACAAGTCACAACATGAAAATCATGATATGCTTGTCATGAGCGACATGATTTACATGCCAGGCATTTCTTTAACGGGGTGTGTACGAAAATTGGCATGCCACAACATGACTGCATCACGAATGTAAATGACAGATCATAACATGAAAAGCATGACATGCACGTCGTGGGTGGCTACATTTACATGCCACGCGTTTCGCTAATGGGATGTATACCAAAATTGCTATGGCACAACAAGACAGCATGACGAACGTAAATTACAGGTCATAACATTAGAATCATGACACGCTTGTCATACAGCATGGTTTACATGCCACAGCCTTGGTGCTCTTGCGGCCGTTTTGTTAATGGAATATATGCGAAAATTGCTATGGCACAACACGACTGCATGACTATCATAAATGACAGGTCATAACATGAAATCATCACATGAATGTCATGATTTTCATGTTATATGTCATGACCGGCATGATTTACATGTCATGATCCTGGCGCTATACTGCCGTTTCGTTAATGGGATGTATACGAAAATTGGTTTGGCACAACATGACTGCATCACGATCATATATGACAGGTCCTAACATGAAAATCGTGACATGCATGTCATGAGCGGCATAATCTACATGCCACGCGTTTCGTTAATGGGATGTATACCAAAATTGCTATGGCACAACAAGACAGCATGACGAACGTAAATGATAGGTCATAGCGTTAGAATCATGAAATGCGTCTATGAGCGGCATGGTTTACATGCCACAGTCATGGTGCTCTTGCGGCCGTTTCGTTAACTTTATATGTACCAAACTCGGTATAAGGAGACAATGCAAATTCATTTTACGTTCCTGATGCGTGCTTCGCATTTCCTTGATTCTCACTGCACGTGGGATCTGCCAATTTTTATAAACATGAGTTTTCACTAAACATATCAATCAATCAATCAATCAATCAATCAATCAGGATTTTTTTCAGCTTCAAAAACACTCAGTGAAGCTTGGTGGGTACAGACAAAAAAGCCGCAGATCAGGCTTGACAGGGTCCACTTCATACCAGCAGCAAATTTGCTCTATATCAGCACTTCATATCAAATGAAGTGGAGTGATTTTAAAGACTCTTCGCGCACATCCACTCTCACAAGAGATTGTATTTGTGTGTGTGCTGTCACTTGTACATGCTTTGACGTTGATCAGGCCATGTTGCAAGGCCAAGAGCCAAATTGAAAGAAGTGTTGTGATGATGTGCATCCTAATTTGAGACGTTTCTTTGATTCAATCAATCAATCATGCTTTTATTTTCGTCATTCGTTTAGATGATAAAACGAAAGAACGTGCCAAGAGAAAAAGCTGCTTCGTCGCAGCTTGACAGAGCTCCTGACACCCGAACATAGGGGAAATGCAGCAAAATACATAATCATAAAATGAATACCGCATAAAGTATTTGTCTTCTCTTTACACTTCGACGGCCTCACAGAACGTCAGTGTAACACAACATGAAATAAGGGAATATAAACAAACAATATGAACAATAAATATGAACAGTCACGAAACTGCATCGCAAGATGTATTTACTAGTTACTATGAGATGTAGTACACCGTTTTGTCATAATACCATTTTTTATAATCAGACATAGTATAATTAAATGATGGAAATTTATTTAAGGTGCAAAGATTTTCTTTCCTTCTTTTAGGCCACGCGGAGATGGAGTACTATGTTTTGTTAGTGTTAATATATTTATGTTAATGTGTCTATATCTATTACACTGCGCTCGTAAAGGTACGTCGTAATTTCTACCTGAGATTCACCTTATTTGTAGACCAATAGGTACATTTAAAATATAGAACATTTGCTTACCCTGCTCACAGTAAGCCCGCTGGGACACGTGCTTGTGCCTGGTGCATAATCTAGCATTAACCCTTTCTCAATTGTTTAAAGCTTCCTGACATTAATGTGCTTTAAACGAAAGATTCCGCCATCTCTGTGTCATTGCATATGAGTTCGTCTGATCCTCTCTTTATTGCGTCAGATTCGGGGTAACTGCAGCATTTATTAATAAATGCCCCAGTATATCTTTGCAAACAGATAGACTATGGAATAGACATACGATCACGGCCTCTCGGAAGGATCTTAAAAAAAAGATAAAAGCGCATGCGCCGCGAAACGCACGCGAATCCAAGTTAGCTAATGATTGCAGCTTTCTGATTAGCATTTAACTTTGCGCTATAACGAAACATCAAAACCAGGCAGACGCGTGCGGTCACTGAGAAGCGAAGCTCCTTTTTGAATAAACGAAACACGGAGCCTGGGACATGCTTATTGCAGGTTTCATGAAAAAGATTTGCTTGTGAGAGATAAGGCCTCGTCCTACATGCAGGCAGCGCGTTTGGCAATCACTTCCTCCTCACTGCGAGTTAAACCAGGCTGTGATTGGAGAGTTCGTCCGGCTCGGATTTATTGGTGCACCAACATTGTCTCGCAGGGAAAAAAAAGTTAAGGTCCACAAAGTGTCTTTGAAATATATGCGTTCTCGAACAAGGCAGAAGCACTTTCACGGTCGAACAGCAATTACTCGTGGTGCAATAATTGAAAATTATTTCGAGAAATCGCCGCCCCTAGCTTCTAAACGTTTGTTGCAACGCCCGCTTTATTTCTGGATGTCTGCGAATTTTGTGCATTTTGCCGAAAAACACATTTGTGTGTAGGTTGTTTTACACTTACAGTTTATCCGCGATCCGGAAGGCGCAAGAAAGCGACAAGTACGACATGACTGGGATATAGCGTATCCAACTATATTGCAGTGAAAAATAGTCGTTTAATTGTATGGGACAACCACTTTCAGGAAACCTAACCGTACTTGGAAGGCACCGTCAAGAATCCTAATTTGATGCGAAAGCTCTCAGCAAGAACCGTAACGGTAATGGGAAGACACGGTCAAAAATCTTAATTCCAAAGGCAATAGTCCGCGATACTAATTGTTCATGATGGCTCCAATGAGAGATTTCTATGTGACATGTAAGAATCCTAAAGGTTAGACAAGGGGTGCTCGGACTGCTTTTTTGACTCGACTCAGCGAGCCACATGTTTACGTTTTTGCGGAATGCGCTAATTCGCAAGAGAAATAGTGGCCAACCACAAATGATTCAAAGCATCAGGGCTTGAGTGACAGCCATGCCGGGAGTAGATTGAAAACTCGGTCCGTGCAGACAGGTGGAGAGAGACGGTCAAGTTTTGAAACATTTCCCAAAACAAGGAATCTTTCCAGGCGAGGCGGCATTCGAACCCGGGTACGAACGCTTCGAAGGCGAGCGTCATAACCACTAGGTTATAAGCTCGCGCTTGCAGAACATGCGTTCATGGAAATCGTATGATTTGTAGTGCCTACGATCACAACACAACTTGGTATGGACTAGAGAAAACGAAAGTGAAAGCGACAGATCGAGATGGAAAGAGATGCACAGGGAGAGCGGTAAAGAATCACAGGTCTCAGGTTGCGCAGAGACAGACCTGCCGCAGTTTGCTCTCAGCCTACTGCCAGAAAGAAAGTCTCGGTAACGATTATTGGTAGGATAGTTAATAATGCAGTATTTCGCAAGCACAGACGAGGCACGAAGACCTGTCTTTTCTCTTCCTAGTGTTCATGTCTCCTGTTTGCGGTTACGCTAAAGAAAATCGGGAGACCGAAGGCAAAAGTGCCGCCGCTAATGCGTTCGTTGCACTACCCACTTTATTGTCGACGACCCACTGGCCCTTAATAGCGCTAAGGATACTGTCACGACTATAGTCACGGAGCAAGAAGGCAGTCGCACAATACGAACTGAGAAGCACGAGCGGCGCCCGCCGGCATTCGGAGGAAAATGAAGCTGCTTTGTCTGCTTGTGGGCCAGTACTGTCCAGAAGACGAATCCAAAGAGGATTATCTACATTATGTCGAAGGGATAATTTAATATGAAAGTGGGTACCCGAAATGACGATTGTCAGAGTGGGATTAATATCAATCAGAACTCCTGCTTAGCTTCGATGCTTCAGTGCTGTGACACAGCAATGGCGACATCATAAACGCCATTTGTGGCATTATTCAGTCGACCAAGCGTGTCCGATTTTGGTCACATTTACACCTCCAACTTCTCCATATCGATCCTGCAGTGCTGAGAGAGTGTTCAATTTTGTCCACAGTAACAATTCTAAGTACCAGCTTTACACAGTGAACTAATCTGTGTCTTCTGACTGCACACATGCACCAAACCTCCAGTTCATCCTTTCTCTGTTCGCTTTAAGTGTCTTCATTTTGAATATAAAATTACGCCTGTTAATATTTGCCTGTTTATGTACTTTATTTTAACAATTTATAGTGCAAGATAGCCGTACATAGTACCTCATAAGGTACCGATAATGATCCATTACCAATCCTCCAGACATGGTACGAGCCAGTAACGTCAAGGATATCATCATCATGATCTCGGCTTTCTTCTGGAATACATGTCGAGTTCTGCTTTGCCGCATCTGACCCCCTGTCATCTTTGTTATGCCTTGCGACAATGTTATGACAAATGGCGTATGCTTATCAGAGCTTTACGTTGACCACTGCCCACGTCCTGCCCCGCCACGGTGGTCTAGTGGTTATGGCACTCGGCTGCTGATCGGAGGGTCGCGGGATCGAATCCCGGCTGCGGCGGCTGCATTTCGATGGAGGCGAAATGTTGAAGCCCGTGTGCTGTGCGATGTCAGTGCACGTTAAAGATCCCCAGGCGGTCAAAATTTCCGGAGCCCTCCACTACGGCGTCTCATAATCAGAGCTGGTTTTGGGACGTTAAACCCCACAAAACAACAACAACTGCCCACGTCCTAGCTCTTGGCCCAAAGCTACATGAGGGGTAGTGACGGTGGTACATCGCAGTGATAGTTGACTTGACACTCGTCTTGCCCCAGCTCAGCTGTTTTCTCATATCTCACTGTCGTACGTGGAAGGGTGTTTAATCGTTCTCCCACATTGAAAGAACCTAATTTGACCGTCTCCATTAGCTTGACAAGTAATTCACTTACACTGGATTATTTACTATGCGTACAATGTATAATTGGATTAGCGTCTCTGATCGATCACATTTGCTATGATCTGTACCTTCAGTGGTACTGAGAGCCGCACGGCCGTGTGTACACAATCCATCAATGGCCACTTTGAACACAATAAAACTTTAGTAGCTTTACCAGAGCGTGACCTCTTTTTAAAAGTATGTATACGCTATATGCAGAAGAAAGCTATCAAGATACGGATGATGCCTGCGGAAACTTTGAAATTTATAGAGTAATAGTAGGTATGGTAGAAAAAAATAACAACTCTCTAACCTCCATTAAATTCCTATAATTTAGCCTACTAGGTAAGCCTGGGAATTGTCTCAGCGAGCTCATGTATGTCCGAGGTGGGTGTTTTCAGCAAACAGTGTGCGCCGAACTTGTGATGCAAGGTTGTTCAAGTTGGTATCTTAAGTGCCGCGTCTGTACACAAGCAGTCCTCAAAAACCTTTCAAACTACACGTTTTACAAGTGGGTCAATGTAAAGCTACAATAAATAAGATATTCGTGCATTTACAATGTTCGTATTCCAGCGACCAGACCCCTCATAATTATCCGGAGACCTCCACTACGGCGTCTCTAGTAATCGGAGCTGGTTTCGGGACGTTAAACCCCAGACATCAATCAATCACCTAATAATTATTGCTGATATGTAAAATTGGGCCGCGCCGTATTACTGTGAGTGTGCATCTAAAATTTAAATATGAATTGCGGTTCCCTCTAGCACCACTACTGTGCGCAGCCACTACTGGATATTTAACAGCGACATATTCCTTACAGGCACGTGTTGGTAAATTTGAAAGCGTAATACCAAGGCCAGACGCAAATGAGACAAATTAAGGCAACATTTCCTTGGACTCTCCCGTTTGAAAGAAACGAAGCAATACATTTATGGATCAAACGAATAGCAAGTCAATATCTTACCTGGCTCTTGTCATAAGCCATATTAAGGAACTCCTGTGAGTTGGTGAACGGAAACATTGTATATATAACAGTGCGGAAACATACACGTTCGCCAGAAACGATCGTAACATAAGCAGCGTGCATTATCATAGAAAGAATTACGCAATCGTAAAAGCGAGGCTGTCGAAAGAATGTCTTTTAGAGAGGATCAGTGCTTAGGAAACCGCAAAATACATGAAGCGCAGCCATACGGCTAGGCTCGTAAACTAAACGATTATGTAAAGGCATCTGCACGAAGGTTACACGTACTCAGCTGTTTGTGAGTGCCTGAATTAAAGGGCCCCTAAACAACCCCGAGATCCAAAATTGTTTTAAAGATATAACTGCGCTCTTGTGCGATGTCAACATGATCCCGCAAGAATTTTGCGCATAGGTGCAATAATGAAGTTACACGGGTTTAACTGGCCGCTTGCGTCGGTTTCGTTTACTAGGTCGGCCTCCCCACCCTCTTCTCCCCACCCCCGTCTTGACTCCGCCCACTTTTGACAGGTGACATGATGTGAGTAATTGACGTCATTGACTCTTGCGCTGCAGTTCCGGTTGTTCCGGCCAGCGCTGCTCCGGCGCTCACGCCGGTGGGATGGCCACGGGACCTGACATAGACCTGGTTTCGACCAATCAACGAGCTGCAACTGCGCAAAGTTGTTCGCGTGAGAACGTGACGATATTGGATATAGGATATTGCTATAGAGTGGGACACCCTGCAGTATGTGAAGGAAGTCCTAGGATGAGAGGGCGATTGGTCAATCTCAGGAAAGATGCGCGGGAATTGCTTTTAAAATACAGCGTCTGTGTGGCGCGCAGCGCTGTCATATTCGCAGAATGTGATCGCCGCAACCTTCTCTATTATTTGGTTAGCTTGTTTGGGCGGCTTAAAAAAAAAGTAGGGGCCTTTCTAGTAGCCCTTTAATTTTGAATAATACCCCACCAAGGCAATGGTCGCTTATGTCAGAAAAAAACTGCACTGGATATACTCGTATTCGTGGAGGTGAAATTATTGCGTGTGTAGCTTCGATTTGTACATATTTTATATATGAACTGGGGCTCAATTCTAGAGCGCAGGTTCACAGCAATGCGTTGTTTTATTGCCCATTAAACGCAATAAGAGCGGGAGCGTCACATACGCTTGGCTAAGAGATTTCGGAGAAAACGAATGAAAAAAAAAAGAAGGTACTTCTTTCGCATACTGCAGGGTGTCTCACTCTATAGCAATATCCTCCCGAGACACCACGAAGAAATGCTTTAAAACGAATAGTCTTTCTCGTGTCCCTCGACAATTAAATAAATTCGATTTCTCCGTGGCAAATACGGGCGCGATCACTTTTCATAGAAAACCTCGTTTAGATTTTGACTGCTTTCTGTCTGGCACGAGGTAATTACGCGGCAATCGGGTGGAAGCAATCGCACTCATGTTCACAGAAGTTGCGCCTCGGGACTGTTCTGTAATTACTGGAACCTAACTTTTGGAGAGTCATTGTGCCTGCTACATGCATTGTCTGTGCTTGCTCCTTGACAAGTGGTTCATCCGTTGCTTATGAACAGTCTTCGTTCAGCGCTCTGCTCGCACTGGGCAAACAATTAATGTTTTTGGTGCTTTTCAGCCGCAGCGAATCGTATAGTACAGCAGCGGATTGCGGATGGATTGGGTACAAGAATTATACCTGCAAAGTAGCAGTCAGCTCACTGGAAACACTGCATTCTGCTTAGACTTTGCCATATTCGCAAAGCGGTGTACAATTACATTTTTCCTATGATATCGTCTGATTAACTGTTAAGTTGTGCAATCAACGGTTAAAAGCTCTCAACTTGCACGTGCTATTGTCATTATTGCCATTTCCTTTGGCATGACTGATACCTCTGATAATGAAACGAGCTGCGTTTGTCATACACAGCTCTTTATTATTCTTCCGTTTGTTACTCTTCTCTTTTTCTTGTTCTAGCACTTGCCTTTGATTATTTCCATGGTATTTTTTGTTCCTTTCAGTAGTGAGTATTGCTTTATATTATGTAATGATCTGTTGATATTGTTAGTTAAGCTTGTTCTTCATTGCTCATGCGTCTGTACGCTTTTGCTGCAATTTTTTAACTACCCTATTCATGTAGCCACAGGAGGTCCCCCTGTCAGTTTCTTTGAAACTTTGGAACCTCCTTCTATAATATGCTAACCACGCATTTACCATGATTTTCAACTGAAGTTTTTGATAAACTTGACTTGGCCTTGATCTGACTTAATATGTTTCTCGCAGCAGAAAGAGAATTTTTTTTGCTCTAGCTTAGCTTCACAGTAATACCCTTGTTACACGAGCGCCCTTTACCATGGTTAGCGTAACCGCTGTTATCATCAAACGCGGTTAGCGCAGTTACACGGAGCGCGAAACGGCGGTTAGGCCGCTAACCGCGGTTGGCCGCCAACCGAGCTTGCCAAGTTCGGTTATGCGTAAACCGACGTTCGGAAACGGAAGAAATGGCGGACGGTACCGCCCTCGAGTTGAGGGGCGCTTCGATCTTCCCAAAAGTGGCCCTCTACCCGTTGCGGCGTATAAGAAGCCGTAATATAGTTTTTGGACGATAATACTACCTCAGTGCACCCAAGTGGTCGAAACGCGCGCGCGTGCTTCTGCAGCTCACCGCGGTTGCTTCCGCACGCTCGTACCGGTCGGGCCAAGGCCACCGAGGCTTTTGCTATATCACCGCTCGCAACAGCATTTAAAATATTGACTCTCATTTGCTTATGACAAAAAATAATTGATAACTGAGCAGAGTTAGTTCTAAAGTTTGTCATTTCTGCAACGCATCGGCCACTTCCACACTGCTCGACAGATCGCATGCCGTAACGCGAGAGGTAAACACCGCAGCGGCACCGGTCCTTTCGCCGAACCGACTCGCTTCCTTTCAGACCGTCTTCACATCGAGGCGCAAGTAAAACTAATCGCACATGTTTACGCATGATATATGAGTACTAATGTTAATCGTGATGGCAAAAACAAGTGCTCTGTGACAAGCTCAAGTCGCGCTTGATCGCGAACGGCACCGCCGTACTCCTCGCTAGGCCTAACGCTCGGAGTTGTCAGCCCTAAGCACTCTGCAGTGACGGTGGATTGTTTTGATGCGTTTGTCGCTCGCAAAGGCGTAGTTTTATCAACACTGTCCTAATAGAACGATGCACGGTTGTGCAAAGTTGCTTCTGTCGTACCTATAATGACGAGGATACGAAGTCTTGCGAGTGTGTTTATGTCGATGTTATGGATGTGGGCGGAGCTTCTGTCAACCGCGAACACGATTTCCCGTGTAATTCCGGTGGATTACGGATGGCGTTAACTACGGTTGAAATTGTTAACCGCGGTTGCGCTGACCGTGGTTGCGAGCGCCCGTGGAACAGGGGTATAAGACATCGTTCCGGCGAGAAATCAAAATTTTTTCCAAAATTTTCTAGCTAATTACTACATGGCGGGAAGCGTTATTTAGGAATGAAGTGCAAATTCCCATCTTGAATTTACCTGGAAACAATTATGGTGGAGCCTCCAGATAGGCAATTGCAAGGTGTGCGACCGATGGAAGGCATTCTTTTTTAAGCAGATTCTGAGTGTTAGCATTGACTTTAGACAATGTGATGTTCTCAGAAAGTTATGTGAGGTAAGAATGTATTTGGCAGCTTCTTTGTGAGCTTTTAGGGATAAAGATATGTTACCAGCTGGAAAACTACATTTGAACGCAGATGTCATGCGAAATCAGTGTTTCGAATTATATATGGTTCAATATGCGCTCCAATGTAAGTAGTTCGCTATCTATTGTAATAAGACACGGTCGGGCTAGGTTATGGTGTCAGCCATCTTCTTTATTCTGAACCAACTCTTCCTCGTCGTCTTCCATAAGTGCCTCTGTAGGCTCTTCGGAACTCCCGCGTACACTCCCCCTCTTCGAAGATTCATCCCTCCGACGATGATACAAAAAGGCGTTACCAATGGTCGCAAACTCAAGCACGTTGTCGTCGTTGATGTAGCCAACTCTCTTGAGCACACCTTTCAGCACTGCAGTTTGCACCACGCGGTACTGTCCCATGTACACTTGCTTCATACCGGGAAGGCCTTTTCTGATGAGTAATAAATCGTTCAGCTGTATATGGGGTATCCTCGTATTGTGGCGGCGGTCGAAATATTTTTTCATGTCTTCCCGGTATCGCTGGTATGCTTCCGAGGGTTTTCGCTTTTCGCACAACTGTAGGCGGTCAGCAATACCAAGCTGTTGATCAGCGGGGAGCATTGGCGCCTTTCCAAATACCGTAAAATACGGGCTACAACCGATGCTCGCAGCGTACGAACGATTGTGATGCTCTACAGCAGCCTCCAATCAGCACTTCCATCCGCCTTTGAAACATGGGTACATGGCAGTAAACTGTTTCAAGTCACGTATTATTCTTTCGGCCATGCCATTTTCTGCAGGATGGTAGGGCGCGCAAAGTCGCAAAGCTACGTCACCTTCCTCCGCCCACTCTTTCAAACGCAGGCTCACAAATGGTGCTCCGTTGCCTGATATTATGACTTTAGTATTCTTAAACATCTCTCGGATAAAAAGGGCGATCACACCCTTTGCGTCTTCCCTTCCCGCTCGTGCAGCCACTTCTTTTGCACTGGTCTAGTGCTAATAGGAAAGAATTTTTTTCCTACTCCTGTAGTCTTTTTCTTGAGCTCTGCGAAATTACATGGACGACTTGGAAGAGTGTATCAGAGTGTTGAGGTAGGACCATCTCGTCCGTTCTCTGGAGGAACTTTGCTTTGTGAACTTGACACTGATGGAAAGACTGGACATATCGGTGAACGTCATCTTTCATGTGTTTCACGCCATGGCGAAGGGCTGCGGAAATACTGTCAAACTGGGGTTTATCAAAGTGCACTAAACTCACACAGTACGCGGACTTCTATAGAATCTTCGCTACCGTGAAAATTTGACTGCCTCTGGAGGGACGGAACATGCCTGAGTTCGGTTGCACTACTTGATACCTCCGAACAAGCGTAAACCGAACGAGGGCGTAATTTCTGTTTTGCTTCAACTGCCGGACCGGTAGATCGACTCGTGATTGCA
Source organism: Hyalomma asiaticum (assembly GCA_013339685.2). Classification (NCBI taxonomy): domain Eukaryota; kingdom Metazoa; phylum Arthropoda; class Arachnida; order Ixodida; family Ixodidae; genus Hyalomma; species Hyalomma asiaticum. Next base: position 22,602,907 of record CM023486.1, read on the forward strand.
GAGAGCTACAATGGCGTAGCTAATCGCGTCATCTACGGGGTCGAAGCTACCGCCATGAGCCCCGACTTGTAGATTTTGGTAAAGGCAGCTGTAGGTGATGTCGCCATAGTTCATGTGTCTCCTCTCGGCTGGTCTGCCTGTGTGAAGATAACATCCAAGGGGGAACGCCTCCCACCACACGAAAAGGTCGGACAACTTGTACGTCTCGTACGGCCATTTATTGCGAAGCCACTCCAAAGTCATAAGTGTATGAGGTCCGGACACGTGAGCGCTGCGTGCGAAAGCACATTATCTTGCTCGCGTTGCGGTGAACCTCGCGCTGCAGGCTCTGGCGCAGGCACGGCACTGAAGAGCCGCATTTGCCTCAGACGCCGCTGCGCTTCGTCAGGGGACTGTCCCAAGTGGAAGGAGGAAAAGGACATTCTCAACCGGATAGTTCGGGAGTGTTCGTCTCGTGAGGAAACGGTTGCTGCAGTGCAAAAGCGACGCTCCCTACGCCTCCGCTGTTCAAGAAACGCCGATCTCACTGTAAAGAGTATTTAACTTATGAGGACACCTCCTACTCTGCCACCGAGACCAGGCGCGTCCGCCTACAATGTCAAAGCTGCAGTCTGAGACACTGTCGGCGCCAAATCCAAAGCGGCTACAACGGACTTAGACTTTGACTGAGTGAAACACAGCACTTGCTTCCGACGAGTTGCCCGAGACAGAGCAGGAAACCACGACGACGCTTCAGTCTCTTGGATACCGCACGCATCCTCCTTAGTAGACTAAAAAGTCCGGTGGCTGAAACGAGCCTGAAAGTACTGCATACCCTTCATACACTGTTCTTACTTCTCCCGGGATCATTATGGCTCGCTGCCGGTCTCCCCGCACAGAAGCAAAGAAGGCTGTCAATTCCCAGTGCAGGGCCAGAACGCTGAAGCGGCCACGCTGAAGAGTAACGTGAGCTTTCGTGGCCGATGGTAGTCCTGGTCGAGTGCAGTGTTCACCTTCTCCCTCTCTTAATATTTCTTTTGTGCCCATTCGCTGGTCCTCAGTGCAGGGTAGCGGACCAGATACATCTGTGATTAATAACCCTGCCTGTCATCCTCTTCGTTTTCCCCCACTCCACCACGCACTGTTGAGTATGAGGCAGGACTAATAGCAGCCGTGGGTTGTGGTTTATTCTGATGAGATCTGTCTTCGTATGATTGATACGATTGGTCCAGCCCGTATTGCTTGCAATAACATCGAAATCCCGTAGAAGCTGCTTGTGGTGCAAGTTGTTAGGCTGCTGAGCTCGAAAACTCATACTCGGGTCTCCGCTATAGCAGCCATATTTCAATTTAAGCGACGTTAATTCGAATGCAATTTACAAAATACGGAGAAAGCGTACCTCATAATCTGAATGTCGCAATTTGAGCACATGGAGCGAGATAATGAATGGAGATATGTGGCGTTTTAAAAAGGCAATGGTTCCTTAAGTAGTAGCCATATAGGCTGCTTCCTCGAACGCTGTCACTATAGGCGACATTATAAATATTTTTATAACAATAAAAAGACCTCCTGCTCTGCCATCCAGACCAGGTGCTAGACCACTGTGGACAACACTGCGCCGGACTGCATGGACACAGAAGAATGGCCTACACTGCCAACGCTGCAGCCTGAGCCAAAGTCAACGCCAATGTCAAAACGACTACAGAGGACTTGGCAGGCTTTGGTCAAGTGAAACACAGCTCTTGCTTTCGACGGGTTGCCCTAATAGCAGAAAATAGATGCGGTGCCGTACCAAATGTATAGCCATATAGGCTACTTCCTCGGGTGCGGTTACTATGGGCGGTATTACAAAATCTTTATAACAATCAAAGCTGTTATAATCTTATTTTTTGCCAGTGTAATCAGGAGGACACTTCTCTAATGAACCGTTCGAAGTCAATAGGGTATCGTCTACTGCATGAATCAACCCTAGTGGTACACAACTTTGCGTACAAACCAACGGCAGTAATGAGGTTTTTGACGTAGAAGTACATATGAGCTAGACCGAGCCTTTATTGTTTGCCTTTGCTTTTGCTTTTGTGTCGACTTGCAGCACTCGTGCAGCACTCCATCAGTGTGCTTTGTGCCAAGATCGGCTTACGTTCACCAGACCGCTCTGCAATGGTCGGATTAAACTATTTTCATGAGTAGCCATAAAACTATTTACCTTTTCTCGTTTGACTATAATGTGGAATCTTTTTCTAGCGAAGTAAGGACTATCGGTTGTATTCATTTTTTATTCATTGCTGTTCCGGTATCCACTTGCAGGAGAAATTTCAGATTGGCTTCTCTTATGCGATACTATACGTTCGGTTATGTTAAGAAATGTAGGAGCGAAGTTCGGGTAACGCACGTCGCCTTGCGCTCCATCATCCGTCTTACGCACCCGTACCATGGTCAGGTTTTTTTTTGTAGGGCCGCTGCCTTAGCGATGATGCATTTTTTACGCCGTGCGTTAGGTTATCCTTCCTTCGGGCAAGGTAAGGACTAGTGCCTGTGACGAGGCTGTTCACTTTTTTTATTATCTAGTTCTTTTATAACTGTATAGCGAACGCTACTCAAGAAGCTCATGTCTTGAGCACCTCACTCGGTCAAACTAAAGCAAGGGCAAAACCAGGACAAGAACAAATGATGGTACTTTGGCAACAGCGATTGGTGGCCTAGTTGGTAATTCATATCAGGCATATGATATGCCTGATTCATATCCATATATGATATTCATATGATATGCCTAATCATAATAAGGCATGTGATTCATATCAAGGCAGGGACGCCCGCACGCACACACACACAGCGTAATTGTGCCTATCGAGCTCCACTCTTTCAGGTCATGATTGAGTGCGCGAATTGCTTTGCCCAGGCAAGCTGATTTCATATTTGCCTCAAATACGCAAAATGCAAAGAAGTGACGTCACCCACAAAGCAAAGGCAAACGCAGTAAATGCTCATATAACGTTATGTGACGTTTCGTTACGTTCACGAAGTTTTGCAACAAGGCCGTCTATACTGATCTCGTATTTGTACTAGTTGTCTACACGATTGATACTGGCTGATGTAGTAATTCACGTAACTAAATGTCGGACCAATCAGGAGAGGCCCAGCTCGAGCGATATCACAAGCTCCCTGCGAAATTTTCTATAAAAGAAAAAGAAATATACTCCAATCCACGCTGTCAATGTGGTTCGCCACCGAAGTTTGAAGCTACACACAGCGATTACCCGTTGCTGATCGCTTGAATTTCACATGCATTTTAGCGGCATGCATATATTCGGCGTATTATATGAGAGCTGCTGGGTTTTGCCTGCAACGTTGCTGAGCAGGTTGGTTTTGTTCTTTTCGTCGAGCATTATATATTCGCCCTGTTCTTCAGGCGTCACAACACACCCAGCGGCCCGTCGGCGGTGACTCATTCCCTGCCAAACTCAGAGGAGAGCCTCGTGAAAGTTACTGAATTTATTGCGTCACTGAAATGAGAACAGCTACTCTGTATGTAACGCAACTAATTAAATGACTTGTTGCTGCATGTGAGGTGTATAACTGTGGAGCTCCTTTGCGGATTCCAGAGAATTTAGAAAAATAGAACAGCTTGCTCGAACAAAACGGATTCTTTAGCATTCCTACAGTTCCCAGCAGTACACGATCCTCCAAAAAAAAAAAAAAGAGGCATTCCAAATCGTCGTGCACAAGGAGCGCGTTTTCATGCATATTTCAGTGAAAGGTGGGCATAAGAGCGTGTACTAAATTGGGGTTACTTAGAGTTAAACTTATAAATCACCAACCAGTTATAGATTTTCCATACCGGTATGAAACTGTGCATATATGCCGGAGGGTCGGGGGCGGGGTTCACTTGAAAAACTGGCACCCTCAAAAACGCATGATGGATGCGCTCGCACAGCGGAAATCAAAATCTCGCGTGAACGGAATACTTGGCGTATTAACAGATGTGCAGAAGCTCCGCTCACGTAGCCTTGGCTGTGCTGCCGCGGAAAGTTGTCGCCAGGTCTAGGCTACACTTTCTGCTTTATTGCCCCGCAACTATGGTCACAATGTCACACACTCGTGTGCGTGATATTAACGCAGGTTAAGCACATGAATGGCTTCGATGCTGTACCAAAGAAACAAGAAAATGGGCAATAGCGAAAAACAGCAGAAGAAATGAAAAAGAGATGTAAATAAATAAGTATACAAATGGAGGTGGTAGGAATGGCGCAAAATTGATTGGTAGTGTTGAGGTCCGAGCCGAGGTCCCCAGAACCATTCTTTCTGCTTCATGACGGAAAGTGCTTCGAAGTCTCCATCTGATGATGTTTCTCTTAGGTTAGAAACAAAGGAAGCTCAAATAAGAAACGCTAAAATGACTCCATAGCGCCCTCTGATCTTTATTGAAGTTACACTCAAAAACTTTTTCTGTAATCTGAAATGCTTGGCAAGGATGGCGTCATGTCTCCAGGGCAGTGACGTCAGTCTTGTTGCTTGTGCTAATAATATTGCTCGATTTTACACGAAATGCTCGCTATCAAGATATCGCATATGGGCAAATATAAATTTGTGTTTCTATTTATCCGCCATGCCAACAAATAGTCGGAGAGATGTGAAACTACGACAACATATCTCGGCACAAAATTATCTTTCCGTCCTCCTGAATAGCTGGGAGTCCAACTGAATGTCGGTCACATTTGATGATTTAAGCCTGTGTTGGGGCCCTTGGCTGATACTCACTGAGGTTAGCTAAGCACATTAACTTGTAATGTGGCCAGTTGGTCGAAATCCATCATAAATCTGTTTTGCAGTGTCCATCCCTCTGCCTGTCCTTTTTTCTGTTAGTATAAGCGGTGTGGAAGAATTTCTGTCATGAATCTTTTAATTTAGCAGCTGAGTAACCTACAATATATTTTTCCGTATAGCATTATAAATTTCAATTCAACTGTAGCGGAGAATATCTGTTTGAACGATGAATAGTTGCGGTTATATTCGTCATATATTATTGTTCAGAGAAATGATAATAAAACGGAACTGTTCTTTTTTGTACGTAATTTTACCGGAATCTGCTTATTTCGTATGGACGGAGGGCTGAGCTCACTCCACCGATCTCCTGACTGGACTTTATGCTTCTTCATTCACCTGAACAATTATTGTTGAGTCATTCGATATTAATTTTTGTCGATCCAGCCTTCTTTTCCAAATGATGATCACATTTGGGTCAATTCCAGTTGCTAAAATAATCTAGGAGCAAGTGACTCCTGATCCAAATGGATGTCCGTTAGACGCTGCGGCACGTACAGCGACCCTGCTGCGCCCACACACCTGGCAGAGTACATACACGTCCCTTGCCAATTTCGTCAGAAGCGGCGTTATGGCTCAGTAACACAATACTACGACAGCAAGCATCAGAGTGCCAATTACTAGGATGCGTGTCAGAGGCCAGTAGCCCGCATGTCGCATAATAGAGGAGATTAATCGCAATGACGCAGAGATTACGGCCTTGCGTAGCCGAGGATAGAACACGCCCACCGCATTCCCGGCCGCATCTCCCATGTTTGAATAGCAGCGTAATGTATATCAGCGCGTGTTCCCAATTACGACATACGCGGTTGTCCTAATGAGAGGGGGGAATTAATCTACACGTTACGGATGTAGCCGGCACTGTCCCCACAACACGCAGTGGTAGCCTTGTAGTGTCCACAGAGTAGGAGTAAACCTTCTTTATTTTTGCCGCCATTGTTGCTCAGGCGCTAGGCGTTTGCTTACGAAGCTCCAGATAGCGTGATCGAATCCGGGGCACGGCAGCTGTATTTCTTTGCTGGAGAAATACAAAGGACACCCGTGTACTTAGCCTTACATGAACACTAAGAAAAGCCTCAAAATTACTCTGAAGCCCACGACAACGGGGCGGGCCCCATAACCACAACTGCCTTTGGCACGTAAAGCCCCATCAGTTATTATAACTTAATGGACCTACTATTACATAATGGAGCTGAAGTGTACACAGACAGGACAGTGGGGTTATAAAAAGAGAAACGCAGAAGGAACATTCTAATGAAAACTATTTTGCAACGTAAAACAAAAAAAGATTCTACAGAATATCCGCCGAGTGAATGATGATGAGTGGGCGAAGCTCCGGAGGTTCATCGTAGATCGTGCCGAGTTGCGGATTAATTTAGTTAACCGCGCACGCTACGAATCCTTATGGTTCAACCACGCACAAGTGAAATCTCCCACCGGCGCTTCATTGCAAGTCAAGATCCAGTGCATATATATATATATATATACATGGGTGGCCGGTCAACGGTTCTCCAGCGCGAGCAGTCGGTATTTTTTCAATCAAGAAACTCGCTAGATGACGCTGCCTGCGCCAACGTTGTTTCTCGCTGGTGAGGGCGCGTTCTCCTCTTTGCATGCTGGTAGAGCGTTCATCGAAGAAAGAGCGTTTCCATAGTCAAAGCGCGCCTTTCGCTCTCTCTCTCTCTCTCACAAGACAGCAGATGGAAGAGTGAAAGAGCTCGCGAGCCGGGAGGCACGCGCCGAGCGCGAGCGCGAGCCTCCCGGCGGCGCGAGGTGGCTACATACATACTACTACAGAGGAGGGAACGATCGACACCCTAAGGAGCTTCGCCCCTAAAAGGAGCTGGAACATGCGGGCAAACAACAGTTTTTGGGTGGCAGCCGAGTACCGTAACCACTACACCACCGCGGCGGACGAGTAGTTCGATCCCGGCCGCGGCGGTCGCATTTCGATGGAGGCGAAACCGTGACGGGCGTTTTTCTTACCTTTGCGCTGAAATTAAGAGTGGCTCTCAAATCTACGCATCGAGAACTCATACCGGGCGATATGGACCACCTGATCACATGAAGGCTTAGTCGTTCATCAGAGAAGAGGACCAAAGCAACATCGATAAAAGGCACTGCAATTTCCAGTCGGTGCATCTGAAAACCTTTCCTACCGAGTCAGCAAAAGTAGTAAGTGGAAATCAATGCCATGGTTCGATCTCCTCGACTCACGAAAGAGGCAGCGCTTGCTAGCTTTCACGAAAG
>CM023486.1:22610056-22645408 GCA_013339685.2 Hyalomma asiaticum
ATAGATAGATAGATAGATAGATAGATAGATAGATAGATAGATAGATAGATAGATAGATAGATAGATAGATAGATAGATAGATAGATAGATAGATAGAAACGCTCAAACTCGCCGAAGTTTGCTAAGAAATGCGTCGGATTTAAAAGGTTGGCAGATCCCACGTGCAGGGGGAATCAAGGAAATGCGAAGCACGGATAAGGAACGTAAAATGGATTTCCGTTGTCTCGCTATACCGAGTTTCGTACATATGAAGTTAACGAAACGGCCGCAGGAGCACCAAGACTGTGGCATGTATACCATGCCGCTCATACACGCATGCCATGGTTCTAACGTTATGACTTGTCATTTACGTTCGTCATGCAGTCGTGTTCTGCCATAGCAATTTTGGTATGCATCCCTTTAACGAAACGAGTGGCATGTAGATCATGCCGCTAATGTCATGCATGTCACGATTATCATGTAATGACCTGTCAGTTATGATCGTCATGCAGTCATGTTGTGCCGAACCAGTTTTCGTACAGGCTCCCTGTAGTCGAATTTTCCATGTGCGGCATCAGTGCCAGAATGCACTGCCTGGCGGAGAGAAGCAGCAAAATTGGGCAGACTGTGACAGGAAAATACGCGAACGCGATGCGCGTCTCCAACTCTATAGCAGCAGCGACCGCCCGTCCCACATTGTTTCGTTTTATTTCTTTTGAGGCGCGCTCTCCAAACCTGTGGCAAAATGTTCCAAAGGGTGACGCCGCGAGCGTTCGTGTGGTTCGCAGCACGCCCGGAAAGCAGCGAAAAAACGCGCGTCGCTGTCGCCTCAGTTTCGACCGCGCGCGACTGAGCCGTCTGACGAGAGCTACGCCGCGCCCTCTCGTCAGTAGACGGAGCCCGTACATCCCATTAACGAAACGGCAGTATAGCGCCAGGACCATGGCATGTAAATCATGCTGGTCATGACACGCGTGTCATGATTATAATGTTATGACCTGTCATTTAGGTTCGTCATGCTGTCGTGTTGTGCCATAGCAATTTTGGTATACGTCCAATTAACGAAATGCCTGGTATGTAAATCATGCCGCCTATGACATGCATGTTATGCTTTTCATGTTATGACCTGTCAGTTATGTTCGGCATGCAGTCATATTGTTGCATACCAATTTTACTACACATCCCACTAACGAAACGGCCAAGAGAGCACCAAGACCGTGGCATGTAGATCATGTCGCTTACGACATGCATGTCATGATTTTCATGTTATGAGCTGTCATTTACATTCGTGATGCAGTCATCTTGTGGCATGCCTATTTTCGTATGCATCCCGTTAACGAAATGCGTGGCATGTAGAACATGTCGACCATGACATGCATATCATGATTTTCATGTTGTGACCTGTCAGTCATGTTCGCCATGCAGTCATGTTGTGGCATACCAATTTTTGTATACATCCCATGAACGAGACGACCAGGAGAGCACCAAGTCTGCGACATGAAAATCATGCCGCTCATGACATGCATGTCACGATTTTCATATTATAACATGTCATTTATGTTGGTCATGCAGTCCTGTTGTGGCATATCAATTTTTGTATAGATCCCATTAACGAGACGACCAGGAGAGCACCAAGACTGTGACATGTAAATCATGCCGCTCATGACACGCATGTCAGGATTTTCACGTTATGTCCTGCTATTTATGTTCGTCAGGCAGTCATGCTGTGCTATGCCAATTTTCGCATACATGCCATTAGCGAAACGGCCAGGAGAGCACCAAGACCGTGGCATGTAAATCATGCCGCTCATGACATGCATATCATGATTTTCATGTTATGACCTGCCATTTATGTTCGTCATGTAGTCATGATGTGGCGTACCAATTTTCGTAAACATCCGATTAGCGAAACGGCCAGGGGAGCACAAAATCGTAGGCGGCTAGATAGATAGATTGATAGACACGCTCAAACTCGCCGAAGTTCGCTAAGGAATGCTTCGCATTTAAAAAGCAAGGTAAACGTTCATGCAGAGTACCAAGAGTACACATTACATTGAGCTTTGGGCTGCTTATGGACCCTCATGGGCTTTTTCCCCTTCTAATAGTCAAGCACTTTGGGACGCAGCGCAACCTTTGGTATTTGCCAATATGGAAATTTCTCCAATCATTATACCCAGTTTTGTCGCGTTACACTGCATACTGTATACGTACGTGCAGTTCTCCTAGAAATGCACGAAGCAGACGCAATGTGATCAGAGCATATGGATCACTTCAGTCTAGAACCGCTCGAAAACAAGCACCTTGCGTTGATAGGTGCCGCAACGCGGGAATTTCAAATCAGAATACCTGGATTAGAAAAACATATCAAAGGTAGCAGATCCAAAAGAAGGCAACCTATTGCGCATGGCTCTTCCTTTATCCAGGTTCAAAAGAGCCATATAGACATGCACTTCTACAGGGCAGTTCCATGTTCGTTTGTTGTCAGTGGTGACGTAATGTCTGCGACGATGATCAGCTGTGAACGCAGAGAGGGAGTGGCGAAGGTCGAAACGGAGAAAGTTCTTTTGTATGTGAAACGACGTATTGCATGTGTCGGCACATAACTTGGAACAAATGCATCAAAATATTTGACGCTGTCTCACTCTTCTCCAATTTGTATGACGCCTTAGAGCCCTGACTGTCGTTGGTCTATTTGCACTGTAGGAAGCCCCACTGCACCTTGATCGCTATAGAGGTCAATATGTAGTGCAAAAAAAAAAAAATGTCGGAGCGCCGTCGACCCGTCCGACGGTAGATATTACCAATCGGGTTTAATCAGGCAATATCCCACGGTGTATGCTCTTGTGTATTGATGGTCGTCAAGTAAGACGGATCATGATCAGAGACAACACTCATTACCGTCCTAAAGAGCCAATAATAAACTTCCTTGAGCGGCCAGATGATGCCAGGTACTTCTCTCTCTGACGTTCGGCAACGCACTAGTGTCGGGTTGAATCGGTGGCTAGAAAAGCTGTCGGCATTTCTTTTCCACCCTTTGTAATTTGGTCGAAACCGACGCAGGCTGCAGCTGCTGACGCGTCAGTGAAAAGTCGGTATGGCTGATGCAGGAGTCTTTATCTCGGCGGCATGACACAAGGCTGCATTTAGGTTTTTGATTGCGTGTGTATTTTAGTGCTCATGGTTGTATTTGAGACACTTCGCCTTGTTAAAGGGGGTAGCGGGCGTGCTACATTCAGCGCAGTTCGAGGCATAATAATGATAATACCCGCAATGCCGCGAAAGGCTACGCCATCCCTTCTTAGTACGTGGTGGTTAGGGGCCTTCCATAGCAGCTACCTTTTCGGGGTCCAGACCATATGTTCCGCAGCCGACCACATGCCCGACAGAGAAGGTATGCGTTTTTAGTACCTGACATTTTTCAGGGCTCTCCTTCGTGACGGCGTCGCTTAGAAGCTTTGGTACAGTGTCTATATGTTGGAGGTGCTCTGCCCACGTGTCCGATAAAATTTACTATATCATTCAGGTATCCCCAGCATAAATAAGTTTAGAGGGATGACAGGAGTGCATCCATCGTTTCGTGAAAAGGAGCCGCGGTGTTCTTTAACCCGAATGGCAATACTCTCAACTCGTACTGACGCATACTGCCCCTCGTCTGTCGCCAAAAGGGTGAGATGCTTCCTTTTAAACCATCGGTACCTGCCAATACCCTTTCCTTATTTCGGCCACCGTTAGGAAATTCTAGCGGCCAACTCTGAAAAACAGTGCCCGTGGACAAGTCATAAGAAGCGTGTCTACCGGAGTTACAGCATTTTAGCATTAACCATCGTTCTATAATCAATGCACTTGCGTAGCGATCCACCCTTTTCACTGATACACATGGCTGGATGTCCAAACTCGCTTTCCGCCGCGTATATGGGGCTGTATCGAGAAAGTCTTTAACCTGCGAACTAACCACTTTCGATAGCCATTCCGACATTCTGCAGGAAATTTCTTTCTCGGCTTATTCCACGCAGCCCGTCAAAGACACACCAATACTTTTGGAATATTTCGTCCATATCACTGAGCGTATTAAACTCACATAGCCCACTTTAGTTCAGCTCGCTTGCAAAGCTTACTTGAAAACTAAACTTGCAAATCCTTCATTTGTGGTTGTTTTATCGAAGACACCATGCACGAGTTTCGGCACCTTGTTCGTTTACTACGTAACCCCGCTGCCAGTCCCAATGCAATAATTTCATGATCGTCATCGTCATGACCACCAGCAGCGTGATCAAGGTGTGCAGGACAAACGCCCGTCGACTGGGCTAGGAAATGTTCCGAAATGTCGAGTACCAAATTAAATAGCGTTCTATTCAATTCGGTACTCTATTAAAATTGTGCATATACGAAGCTCTCAGTGTTTTTTTAAATAAGTGACGAAGAGTCAGCAACGTCGTGAAGCTTTCATGGGATGGAAACGTGAGAATAGCGAGGGGTTATTATTTTTATCATGAAACTACCACGATTGATAGATCCAGTCCTGCCTTTTATTTATTTATTTATTTATTTATTTATTTATTTATTTATTTATTTATTCATTCATCACTCATTCATTCACAAGACCCACACATTCTGTAGCAGGAGTATTATGTAAGGGGAGATAAATACACTGTATAAGACCACATGAGTTGGAGCAACTCATTTGTAAGGGTACATCGCATAACTAGAACGAAATACACCATGGTTAGCCCAGAGAGTGCATATGATTTAATGGAAGGTAGAAGTCACTAGTCGGCCCCGCCACGGTGGTCTAGTGGTTATGGCACTCGGCTGCTGATCCGAAGGTCGCGGGATCGAATCCCGGCCGCGGCGGCTGCATTTCGATGGAGGCGAAATGTTGAGGCCCGTGTGCTGTGCGATGTCAGTGCACGTTAAAGAACCCCAGGTGGTCTAAATTTCCGGAGATCTCCACTACGGCGTCTCTCATAATCAGAACTGGTTTTGGGACGTTAAACCCCACAAATCATCACAAATCATCAGAAGTCACTAGTCGTGAAAAAATGGTATAGTTACTTCGTGACTAAACAATACAGGATCATGAATGGTGACAATATTGCCACGACAAATGCAGAAGAGGCAACAGCCAGTCACCCTGCAAAATGCCACCGATCGAACAGCCCGTCCTCTTCGTTGTCTTCGTCTACCTCCACGCCACAATCCGCGGTGCGCAAACTAAAACTGCGGACGGCCGTAACTGCACAACGCACACAAATGCACTGAAGTTCTGCGCCATTACTCCCCCCTTTCAAAAGCATCGGCCCGATGCTTGCACAGGAATGAGGGAAGGAGTGGTGATCATCGTGAGTAATATGGCTTCATCCTAGCCACATGAACGATGTCCGGTTGTGGTGTGCGGCGGGAGCGTCCCGTGGTGCTCTCAGGAACAACTATGTAGTTGACGTCGTTGACACGTTCAATAACCCGGTAAGGTCCGAAGTAACGGCGCAGAAGTTTTTCCGACCTTCCCCGTTGGCGCACAGGGCTCCAGATCCATACTTTGTCTCCAATGCAGTAGGAAACTTCTCTGTGACGTAGGTTGTACCTGTGAGCATCGTAGTGCTGCTTAGAGCGAATGCGCAGGCGAGCTAATCGACGAGCGTCCTCGGCCCGCTGGGCGTATTGAGCAGCATTCACTGTGGTGGTTGTGAAGGGGTCAGGCAGAAGCATGACGTCTAACATAGTGGTAACTTCGCGGTCATGGAGCAAGCGGAAAGGAGTAAATCCTGTGGTTTCTTGTACGGCGGTGTTATAGGCGAAAGTTACGAACGGAAGAACGCTATCCCAATTCTTGTGATCCACGTTGACGTACATTGAAAGCATGTCAGCGAGGGTTTTGTTGAGCCGTTCCGTTAGTCCATTCGTCTGCGGATGATAAGCAGCCGTGCGACGGTGAACAGTGCCGCTGAGGTGCATCACTTCTTCAAGTAGTTGAGCTGTGAAAGCTGTGCCTCTGTCTGTAATAACCACGGATGGTACACCATGTCGCAGAACGATTTCATGAAGAAGTTGGCGACGATATTATCGATAAGACCGTTCCATAATTCAAGAGCTACTGGAAGCGCTGATGAATTTATTGCACGGCAGCATTCAAGCAATGCGGACGTTTAACCATTTCGTCTTCATCGTGCAGATTCTACAGCGCTTCCCGGGCTTGCTGTTTTCTGTCAACGATAGAAATGCTTTCTTCGCCACGGATACATAGACCGCGCAGGCATTCAACGCATCAATCCTACAGGTGCCAGATATCCTGCCCTTCGCGGCAGTAAAATCTGAGCTGCGTGACTACGATGGAACCATGGCACCCAAGGAGGAGGAGGAATAGAAAGGAGGAAAGACAGGGATGTTAGCCAGTGCTGAGACCGGCTGGCTACCCTGTGCAGGGGAAGAAGGGTAAGGGGACTGAAAGATAGCAGAAAGGAGACACGACAAGAAAAAAGAAAGAGAGAGAAAAAAAACACACGCACACAAACGCGACACTGCTTAAAGTCTGTCCCTTAGACCACTCGTCCGTAAAAATCGCAACAACGCGTTGAGCGCTTTCCGTGCTGACGATGGACATGGCCAGTGTCCCAAGACTCGTTGCTCGGACAAAGGGCGCCTGTCAAGTCTGTCTAGAGCAGCGGTAAGTTCTTTCCTAGGGCCACTGAAACGGGGACACTCACACAGAAGATGAGAGATCGTTTCGTCGCAGCCGCAGTTCTCGCACATAGGGTCGTTTGCCATTCCAATACGAAATGAGTAGGCGTTTGTGAAGGCAACGCCAAGCCACAGGCGACAAAGAAGTGTCTCTTCAGCTCGAGGTATTCCTGAGGGAAGGCGGAACTTAAGGTCTGGGTGCAAACTATGTACACGAGCATTGGTGAAATCTGACGAATCCCACTGTGCGCGCGTAAGTTCACGTGCTAGGGATTGAAGCCTTGCAGATGCGTCGGTCCTGGAGAATGGTATTGCTCTACAGTGGTTATCATCGTGGGCAGATCGGGCGGATTTATCAGCAAGGTCATTGCCGTTGATCCCACAGTGCCCCGGTATCCACTGGTACGTGATGTTGTGTCCTTGCTCGACGGCATGGTGGTGAAGAATTCTTATGTCAGCAACCAGTTGCTCGTGAGGTCCATGACGAAATGGCGATATCAGACATTGAAGAGCTGCCTTGGAGTCTGTGAATATGGACCATGCATGGGAAGGTTCTGCAATTATGACTTCTACCGCTGCATGAATTGCGGCGAGTTCTGCAGCTGTCGAAGTTGTGAAGTGGGACGTCTTGAATTGTATGGTGACAGACTTGGCTGGAATGATCACTGCTCCTGACGCGCTCACAGAGGAAATTGACCCATCCGCGTAAACGTGAAGGACTCCGCTGTGTTGCTCATGCAGGAACATTAAGGTGGCCTGTTGTAAGGCTAAAGTTGACATGTGGTTTTTTTTTTAATTCCGGGAATGGTCAGGAGCGCTTCTAGGGGATCAAGGCACCATAATGGTAATGGTGGTCTTGCTGGAGGCGTCAAACTCGATGGCAGGACTGCACGATGAGCAGCAATAATGACGCTGAACTCGGAGTCTGGCATAGAAACGGGAAGGGAGGCTAGGTGGTGCGATGGAATTCGGGCGAGATGTCTTAGGTGTACTCGTAGAGCATCCACACGAAGATATGTTGTGATTGGATGATCACGTGCGACGACGACTGTCGCTGCTGTGGATGCACACTTCGGCAGTCCAAGGCATATTCTCAGTGCTTGAGCTTGAAGCGACTGGAGAACACGCACATTAGTTTTACGTGTTCCGCCCAGCACTGGTAGGCTGTAGTGCATGAATCCAAGGAATAACGCGGTGTAAAGCTGGAGCATCGCTCGTACAGATACACCCCACGATTTTCCCGCAAGGAACCTGAGCACGTGGGTGATATTCGTCAACTTCCTTTTCATATAGGAAGTGTGAGGGCTCCAAGACAGGTCGCGGTCTATTATTACTCCGAGGAATCGGTGTGCCTTCTCATACATGATGGCCTGTCCGTTAATTCTAATTACGTAGCGTTCCATGTCCTTGCGTGTAAAGGCAACTAACGAGCACTTCTCAGATGACAGTTCGAGTCCCCTTTCATGAAGGTACTTCGAGGTTAGTGTGGCCGCTCTCTGAAGCCGGGCCCGTACATGCACACGTGTCACACCTGACGCCCAGATGCAAATGTCGTCAGCATATATAGAAAGACGGACAGACTGTGGAAGTGCATCGACGAGGCCAAGGAGTGCAAGGTTGAAAAGTGTGGGGCTCAGGACCCCGCCTTGTGGCACGCCACGAAAGGTGCAATGGTGCGTTGTGGCACCATCCTCTGTTTGTACAAAGAAAGTTCTGTCTTTCAAGTAGCTGCAGATCCATTTGTAGACACGGCCGCCTAGTCCAACATTCCCCAGCGCATCCAGGATGGATCCATGCAATACATTGTCGTATGCGCCTTTCACGTCCAAAAATATTGCCGCGGATAGTCTTTTTAGGCTTTTTTCCTGTTGGACAGATGAGACAAGGTCCACGACGTTATCAATAGAAGACCGTCCGCGGCGAAAACCAGCCATAGCATCAGGGTATATGTCGTAGTGCTCCAGATACCACTCGAGGCGAGTCAGCACCATCCTCTCCATCACCTTTCCGAGGCAGCTAGCCAGTGCAATGGGGCGATAGGAGGCCAACTCGAGAGGAGATTTACCTGCTTTGAGCAGAGGGACAAGGCGACTGGACTTCCACGAAGAAGGAATCAAACCATGGCGCCACGAGTCGTTGTATATGGCCAGAAGGGCACGCCGACCTGCTTGACCGAGGTTGCTGATCTTCATGTAGCTTATACCGTCAGGTCCAGGTGATGAAGAACGCTTGCATGCAGCCAATGCTGCCTCAAGCTCCTGCAAGGAGAACAGATTGTCCATCCTGGAGTCTCTTGGGACTGGCGTGCTTCTTTGGCTACTTGAGGTGAAAGTGGGCCCTTGATTGGCAATCCTAGTACAGAAATCTTCGGCTACCTCGATTTCACGACGCCCTTGGTGGAGAGCAAGGCACTTGAACGAGTGACGCTGTTGTGATGATGTTCGCAGGCCGCGGACAACTCGCCATATCTGAGATGTAGGCTTGTGTGGGTCAAGCGACTCACAAAACGTTTTCCAGCGGAGAGACTGTAGAGCGTTTATACGACGCCTAATCTTCTTCTGTACACGTCTTGCCTCTCTTAAATCGTAAATCGACTTAGTGAGCCGATACCGCCGTTCAGCTCGACGACGGATTGCTCGGAGTCGCTCCAATTCCACGTCATGTTCGCAAAATTTTTTCGTCGGTGAAAAATCGTAGGCAGCGTCTCGAGCTGCGTTTCTGATTAGGTCTTCCAAATTGTCAAGGGTAGCCTCTGCATTGTTTTCGCAACCCTGCTCTGTGAGCGACCTGTACTGTGTCCAGTCGATGCGTCGAGAAACGGTGTTGTGCGTCGTGCCCAGGCCGTTGACTGTTATGTAAGTAGGAATGTGGTCACTGCCATGGGTTTCAATATCCGCAAACCACTGCACCTTGTCAAGTAGGCTTTGTGACACAAACGTCAGGTCGAGGCAGCTGCTATACGTTAGTCCCCGAAGAAACGTAGGACTACCGTCGTTTACACAGTGCAGTTCATTGTCCGATACAAATGAAAAGAGTCGCCTTCCTCGACGATCCGTCTTCTGGCTTCCCCATAATAGGTGATGAGCGTTGAAGTCACCAGTTATAATCCACGGCCCAGGTGTCGCTGATAAAAGTGCACCAAGTCTCACAGTGTCTAAACGGCTGGAGGGTGAAATATATACGCCTACAAGCGTGAAAGTCACGTCCTTTCTCTTCACTGTCAAGCACACGTACTGGTTTTTATCGTCCGGTGGTACAGCGTGTTCTATGTAGGTAAGATCGCACCTGACATAAATGATGACTTTGCTGCAGTCGTTGAAAGTAACAGACTTGAAAGCTTCATAACCAGATAACCGTATTGCACTGTGAAGACGTGGTTCGCAAATAACAATAATCGGAAACTGATGCCTAAATACGAATGGTCGAATGTCTGAAATGCGGGGTCTGAGACCTCGGGCATTCCACTGGAAAATCGAAGCTTCTTTGACTGCTTTACGGAAGGGCTGCGGAGGAGGAGCCATGGTGGTTCTCCAGGCTTGACAGCACCGGGTTCAACGCGTCCAATATTTGGAGTGCACTGCGAGCAGCCGGCGTGTGGATGCTAGTTAGAAGCACTCGAAGAGTATTCATGAGAGCCTTTACCATGGCTACGACTTCCTTGTCATGGCTATCGCCACTGTGCCGTTCCGAAGTAACTTTCGGTGGTTGGTGCAGCGGTTCTGCTGGTGCATTTTTCGTCGGTAGTGCTGGCCACGCGTCAGCCGGGGCAGTGATACCTCTGTCGTTCTTAGGACGCGTGTTGCTGGCACTCCCAGAAGCTTGCAGTGGTGGGTTGCTAGATTGTGGAAGAGGCGCTTCCGTAGGCTTGGCCGTAGATTTAGAACGCCTCCGGCGACGAGAATGCCGACGTCGTACCTTGGCAGCGGCCTCCCTGTGGGTCGAACCATCTCTGACCATTTGCCTCAAAACTTGCATCTCCTTCTTCATATATGGGCAGTCCTTTGAAGACGCATCGTGTGGGCCATCACAGTTGCCGCATTTACGGTGCTCTGCTTGGCAAGCGTCCGTACTGTGCGGCTCTGAGCACCGCGAGCACACGGCGGAGTTCGTACACACGGCACTAACGTGACCCATCTTAAAGCAATTCCGGCACTGAAGCGGTCTTGGCACAAAGGGTCGCACTGCGTGCCGAAAATGACCGACTTTGACTTGCGATGGCAAGTTCTCCCCTTTAAAGATGAGCTTCACACAGCGGGAATTGCCAAGACGACGGGCTTGCAATATGACGAGTTCTTCCGTAACCGGCTTGATCAGAACTGGAAAATCGCTTTCACTGATGGAAGTGTCGACATCGTAAATAACACCTGCCGTGGAGTTCTTGCCGTCTAATATATAGGAACGTACGTTGATGTTCCCCAACAACTTGACGTTGCTCAGTACATCCAGAGCACTGCGCTGTTTGACGTCTATAGCGAGGACATTCTTGCGACTGTTAATCCTCACATCAGAGATTTGACCCGGGGCGAGAGCCTCAAGAGACACAGATGTAGCCTGACGATTCAGCCGGTTCAGGCAATCAGTAGAAGTCAGCGGCACAAACAAAATTGTGTGAACCGGGGGCTCGAGCGTCTTACTTGATGAAGATGCCATGAGTAGTCGTCGTTTTGCTTTACGCCCTGTGACGGGCACAAAGTCGCTGTCATACGAGCTCTCCTCACTCGCGGAAGAATATATGATCGTGTCCTCGCTGTCGGCGTCGTTCGGCTCACCGGAACGCTTTCTCGCACCAGGTGCAGACGACGTGGAGGGAGTTGGCGGAGGCCCAGGTGAGTCCACGTCCATTTCCGCAGGCGCTGAAACGGCGTCTTCAGCAAACACCAAAGGAAAACTGGAAAAATTGCAGAGACTGGAACAAGCGTTCTATGCACCCAACCTGCATGCAGCGCCACTGTGCACAACCGCGACTACAAAGGCGCACGCACCAGGACACGCAGGCTAAGGGCACGGCAGCATTCAAGCAATGCGGGCGCTTAACCATTTCGTCTTCATCGTGCAGGTGAGGAAGGAATATGGAATTTGTATTCGATCAGACAACCGTTTTTGTTCGTGCTGCCGTGCCCGCAGCAGTTTTGTGGGATTGTGTCTACCTGTGCAGATATAGTGAAAAAATTATTGCTCCTTGGTGGCGATATTGAAGAAAATCTGGGGCCTGAGCTAACCCAAACCGCAAAATAGATTAAAGAAATCGCTGCCGACATAAAAGAGATCAAAGAGAAGAGTTTGACTGATATTGATAAAAAAGTTTGATGCAATATCGGAACTAGAAAAGAAAGTCGAAGCCTATCAAGGTGAAATACTAAGCATGAAGCAGGTAATCGAAACTATGCAAAAAACAATAGCTGACCTTGAAAATCGAAGCCGCCGGTCAAACCTTATTGTGTATGGCTTAGCAGAACAGGATAGAGAAACAGGCGATGGTCTGGAGCAAGCTGAGAACAAAAGTATTATTGAAGAAAAGCTTGAGCTTGAACCAGTTCCAACTGAACGCATACACCGCATAGAGAAACCACAGCCAAATAAAAACCAGGCCAGTTATTTTTAAACTACTGGACTCCAGACAAAAACAAGCAATACTAAAAAATAGGTACAAATGAAAAAACTCTGGCGTGTCTATTGGGGAAGACTTTTCGCGTAATATACGGGAAAATAGAAAAAGACTTTGGGAGAGTGCGAAAGAAAACCGACAAAAACACGAAAAGGTGTCACTAGCCTTTGATAAACTTTATATCAATGGCCAAGCCTTCGTTTGGAATCACGAAAAAATGACAAAGTTCCCTTTCATCAAAAAAAGGACGACACGAAGGGGCGGCCTTACACTCGCCAAAATGCAAATTCAAAGAAATAACTGTACTAAATATAAATGCTAGAAGTATTCTAAACAAAATCGAAGCTCTTGAAAATCTGTTACTTCAATATGAACCTGATGTTGGGGCTATTACTGAAACATGGCTCACCCCCGACATGTACAACTTTGAAATTGCACCACCAAATTATTCTGTAATCCGCAAGGACCGCGAGACACGAGCGGGAGGCGTTGCTCTGTTGATAAAGATTTGTTTCTCTTTCCACGTTCTGCCGCACAATTTATAAGCTAAAGCTGTCTTTTGTAAACTAGCGTGTGATCCCGGGAATGTGTTCATTGGTTGTGTTTATCGCAGCCCGTCAGCAGGCCATGAATGCATACGCGCTATTCAAGAATTTATGCAGCAGAATGTGCGAAACTCAAAAATATCGTTAATGGGTGATTTCAGCCTTGCTGACATAGACTGGGATATCCTGCACTACTCCTCATCAGCTTCTTAATCTCAGATATCATGATTACATTTAACCTTCAGCAAATCGTGACTGAATCTACTCGCACACAAGGTGCTGCAAAAAACATTCTAGATCTGAGCCTCCTCAGCCAACACTTCCCGATGAGTGCTATTGCATCGAGTGTTATTCCAGGCATTTCGGATCACGATATTCCTTTACGCCCTTTACCAATTGGCGACACCATAACCAATCATAGCGAAGTATCTGTGATAACTGATTTTCAAAAGGCGCACAAAGGTATACTAACACACTTAGGCTACGAGTTTTCCGAATTTTCACAACTCGCGTCTGACGTATCGTGTGACATAGATACCCTCTGGATCACGTTCAAATCAATTGTATTTTTTGTATCAATAAGTATGTTCCCCAAAAAGAAACTTGGACCATCTCCCCGAAGGGAACCCTGATGGGATGCGAAGCAGCAGCGTTGCGCACGGGTGGCGTCACGGGTTGAACGCGGGTGCTGGAAGAACAGTTTGAAGCGAAACTCGGTGTAGCGTTTACTGGTGTAAACGTTTGTTTGAAACGCAGGCACAGGAGGCGAGCGGGCGTTGGAGCCGGCAGCTGCGGGCGCTCCGGCGAGTGACGGAGAGAGTGACGTACGCGCGCACCTGCGAGGGAAGCGTGCGAGGGGAGCGGGACGTCAACGCTCAGCTGCGGCGTGACCTACTTGGCACCGCTCCAGCACCTGCGCCGAGGGAAGCGCGTTGCCTCGCGCTTGTTCGGAGGGACAGCATTACACAGGCTAGTCAAAGAGCTGCTTCGCATCTAAAAGTGAGGAAACAACAGAGGTCAAATCCATGGATCACGCGTGATGTTATTCACTCAAAACCGCAAAAAATAACCAAAGTCAGTCGATAACCTTAAAATTGCATCATGCTAAAATTGATCTCCGAGACAAAGCCAAATCGGCAAAGCATTATTACTTTAACAAAACCCTACCGAGTTTCCTCAGAAATAACCCTCGCAGGTTCTGTAAACACTTCAGCGGAACGGTGGCGGTGGCACAACTATCTGCAGAAGAAAAACAACAGAAATATGATCCCTTTTACGAGTTCTTTCAGTCAGTATTCACAGCTGAAAATAAAAATTTACCCTCACTCAGTTCACGCAAAACCACAAGAATAGATGACTTAATCATCACCGATGTCGGCATCATGAACCTTTTGTTAAAAATTGATCCCATGAAATCTAGTGGTCCCGATAACATTCCGAACGAATTTCTTAAAAGGCACGCGGTGTGGTGTAGTAAATATCTCGGACTAATTTTTAGGAAGTCTTTCCAGCTTTCTAACTTACCTTCAGACTGTAAATTAGCTAAAATTACACCAATTCATAAATCTGGAGATAAAAGTATGGTATGAAACCATAGACCTATATCTCTTACAAGTACATCGTGCAAGCTACTGGAACATATTATTATCAAACACGTCAAACTTTTTCTTGAAGGAATGCACGTTTTCTGTCCCAACCAGCACGGATTCCGAAACGGTTTATCGACTACTACGCAATTGACCGAAGTTGTGCGGGACCTTGCATATAGCCTCAACAACTGCAGTCAAACGGATATGGTTCTATACGTCTTTTCCAAAGCATTCGACAGTGTATGCCATAAGAAATTAATCGCGAAATTAGAAGCCGTCTTAGGGAACAGTCAAATTACTTGTTGGATTAAGGTCTTTTTGCTCAACCGAAAACAATTTGTATTCTTTGAAAGCGCTAAATGAAAAATTGTTTCCGTTTCATCAGGAGTACCACAAGGATAAGTTCTTGGACCATTGTTATATTTAATTTATATTAACGACATTGCAACGGACATCGATTCAAACATTAAACTTTTTGCTGATGACTGCTATATACAAGGAAATTAATAGTCATTCAGACCACCTAGCTTTGAGTGCTTCCCTTAACACAATCTCCGAGTGGAGTAGTCTATGGCAGATGTCAATTAACGTAAAAAAATCCGCCGTGATTACAATAACTAAAAAGAAAGATCCCTCATACTTCGATTATGTGGTCGACGGTACTGTGCTAGGTAAAGCAAACGCACATAAATATTTAGGTGTTACGCTTACTGCAGACCTTAAATTTACTCAGCACATAGATAATATTACCGCAGCAGCATTACGCAAGTTATTGTTTCTTAGAAGATGCTTAAAACCTGCCCCAACACCATTTAAGCTCCTCGCCTACAAAACATTGATAAGGCCAATATTAGAATATGCCAATGTGGTTTGCTTTCCGCACACAGAGATTAACATAAGAAAACTAGAGGCAGTGCAAAGAAAAGCCAAGAGATTTATCCACAATAAGCACAGACACACAGACTCGCCAACTATCCTTCTAAATGCATCTAATAAAAAAACGCTAGCAAAAAGAGCCAAGGAAGCCCGCTTAAAATTTCTGTTTCAGGGCCCGTATTCACAAAAAGAACTTACGACAAAAATGTTCGTAAGAGAAAGCTTCGTCCAATCCTGATGCTGGACATATCATTAGCGAAGCCCGTTAGCCAATGGCAAAAAGCACTTAAGAAATGGAAGTTTTGTGAATTCGGCCCCAGATCCTTAACAACGGCTTCAAGATAAACGCATCGAAATACATTTCATTTTCTGAATCTCGTCCTACACGTCAAAAGCATGCGAATAAACTAACAGAATAATCATATAATAATGACACTTTCAAATATTCATTTTTCCACTTGCCGTTAGAGAGTGGAATCTACTAAACCCATCAATAGCAAACACCAAATCGTTCTCGGAATTCGCCATGAAAATTGAAGAAACAAATAACTAACGTTGTCCCAATCAAACGCCATAATGCCTATCCCCATACCCCATGTACTCTTCTCGGTTGCAACACCTTCTTTCCTTTGTTTTGAATAATTATCATGATATGCTATATTCTTGTATCAATGTGCACATGGTATTCAACTTTACACAGTTGTATGTATTTTACTTCATTGTATATATTAGTGTAACCACTGTTTGTTGTTGATATTGTTTATAATCTCTCGTTACCTCCATTCGTTTGCACATTTGATTGTTATCTAAACTTTTCACTTATTGTACTCACTTTTTGTATCGCCCTCCTGCTAAACTCTCAGCTCAGAGCAGCAGTATTGGAAATAAATAAATAAATAAATAAATAAATAAATAAATAAATAAATAAATTGCTTGCCCACACTCCTTCCGGCCAGGGCTACAGCGACGTATCCTCGACGTATCCGACGTATCCTCGGCATCGAAAATTTTTCGATGGTCGCTCCAGCCATAGCGAAAGCGAGAGAGTTAATGGTATTTATCCGCACAAGCTTGTTTCCTGGAAAACCGGAAAATCCGATACTACACATGCGTTCGGCGATGGTATTACCGCACGTGCCAATCCGCAAATTGCCGCACTAAATAGATTAACTTGCTCTGACAGCAACGACATGGCCCGCATGACGTCATTGAAGTGGCTGACCGAGGCACTCGAGAAGGTGTCGGCGGCCACGGGGAATACGGAGGCACTAGTCCTCACGGCGGCGGGATCCATGACCGAGGGCGCTTGGAGAGCGTCCCTGTGGGGCTTGTGTGCCGACGTAGTGCTGGGTGAGGCGTTACCTCGGGAAGCGTGAACGGGATCGCCTGGAAACAGGAGCCATTGCATTGTCGTGTGTCGATGCGGTGACGCGACGCCGGTATACCTCTGACCTTGGGATTCCGAGGAGGCCTGGACACCGTCCGCAAATCGTGCCATAGGTGCTGCCGGTGGTAGAATGGGTGCGGGTTCCATGATCACGGAAGCGTGGCCGGCGTTCCTTGAGTGGAATGCTCCGCAGTGTCGATGACCCTCGAGGCCGGCCTTACGATGCGTCGTTCGTCGGCTGCCCCATTGTAAAGGAATAAGGGACACACAGAGACAGCGCCTTTGCCACAGGCCGGCTGTTCCATTCTGTCCTCCACTTCCTCTTTCAATGCTCAGCTGTGCCGCGCGCGAGCGTCCGTGCTCCAAGGTTCATGGGGAGAGCCCCTGCGTCTTTTATGACCTTCACACCATCACTATATATATATATATATATAAGCTGATGAAGCAACAAGCAGTGAAACCTAGGAAAGCATAGGGGTAGTAATCCTAATTCCTAATTATGATATTGTAATTTTGGGGTATGTAGAGAGCAATTAAAGTGGACGAAAGGACAAACCTGCCTTCGGTGGGAACCGAAACCACGACCTTCGAAAATCGCGTCCGATACTCTACCGCTGAGCTACGAAGGCGGTCGTCCCTCCGTCATTATGTATATGGAATCCTGGGGGTTGTTAGGCAGCGCCACTCGCCGCCATGGCTACGAGTGGAGCTGAAAGTTTGAAGCTGTACTAACAACTTGCGGGGATATGCGCAAATACCGGCAAACTTTACATCGCGAATGGATTAGGACAAGATTTGCTTGGGGTGAGGAAGTCGGTTTTATCAGAGTGCCATGAAGCGTTCTACGGTCGTCTACGTTGACACGTTTCCCTGCGTCGTCAATTAATAGGGTGGGTACTTTTGCTTAACTAATGCGTTTCTTAATGTTTCACAATGTTTTTGGAACCCTGTTGTTCAGAACAGATTCTTTTAAAACGTAAAGGCTGGCTATACGGAATTCTAGTTTTTCAATGTTTAACACGGTTACTTTCCAAATGCAGGTACTGTTGGCGGTCTGTCGGCTTCTTCTATAGAGTAGTAGAAAGTTTATTATTTCGCACTGATACACTCACACCCAGAAAATTAATAGTTTACGGATAATAATATAATAGAACGATACGCATGAATGGGTCGTGTTAAACTACGATATGAAGGAAAGCAGCTGCTCCATCAGACCATATAAGAAACACGTCGTCACTATAACGTTTGCAATAGAAAGGCTTGAGGACTCTGGTTAGCAAAAATTTATTTTCAAGCTCGCCCATGAATATAATGGCGTAGTTTGGGCCAATCCGCGTACCCATGGACGTCCCACTAACTTCGACGTAGTGTTGCTCTTCAAATACAAAATTATTTAGTTCTAAAATGAGTTTTAACAGTTGCGCCGATGTGTTCCTATCAATTCGTTGCTCACGTGATACCGCTTCCTAGGAATCAACGACTGCCCTGATGCAATCTGCGTACGGAATATTAGTATATATGGAGACACATCAAGCGCGACCAAACCAAAACTTCGATGAACATCGAGATCGATTGCGTCTGAGAGAAATAGGTGGTATCTCTTAAATAAGATTGAAAGTCAAATTGAGAAATCAAGAAAGTCAAATCCCACTGAGCTTAAACTTGTGTCCTATTCATACCGCCTTACTGAAGGAGTTCGAATAAAAAGTTATAGAAAGACATCCATGCATTCAAAGCCAAGAAACTGTCCCGCGATGGTGTTATATGCCCTTCGGTTAATAGCCCTCCTTGTAATACATTAATGCTCTCTTAAAGAGCACAGAAATACAGCAAATATTTCGGACATTACACTAACAAGCGATGAATGCAGTGTTCTAAGCCACTGGCGGGTACACTGAACTTCAAATACTCAAAGATTTAGATGATTTCGTCCGTAATTTACGCTTGCGCGAGTATTTCTATGACCAACCCCACTTAACTGATTAGAAAAACTCGTTAACTACTAGTAGGCACTGGATATCTCCTACACAACGCGTTATGTGCTTGGACATGTATCTCAAAGCAGTACAACGAGACGTACTGACACTCTATAAAAACCAACAACCCTTTCGCCGTAACTTGTCCTAAGCGAAATAAAAGCTATAGATTCCCTGTCCTCTCGCAAAGATATAGTCATTAAACCCGCCGTAAAAGGTGGTGGCATTGTCATAATGAATAAGACCGTTTACATAGCAGAGGCCCACGGAGAGCTAGCAGATGCGGTGTTTTACAAACACCTTGATCACGACCTCACAAGCACTAGAAATCTTTGGTCAAAAACACAATTTTTCATCTCGTTAAGAAAAGAAGGTGCCCCTAAACGCTATTCATTCTCTATTTACGCTATGCCCATTTCCTGGTCGCTTCTTCCTGTTACGGAAAATACATAACATAAACAACCCTCGTCGTCCCATTATTTCTGGTATCGGCACACTCACAGAAAGTTCGTCGGAATTAAGACGGAATTGTAGCTGGGATATTACTAATTAGGGAATCAACATATCTGGACAATACGCTCTTCCGCAAAATTGCAGAACAGCGTATGCCTGTGGGATACGCATGATGAGTACGACACGCTGAGATGCCTTGCTTATGCAGACACCCGCACATATTTAGCGATCTAAACACCTGAGATGAATAGAGTAATACCACAGCACCAATTTATAACGTTGCTGCGGCACGACGCAGAGATCTGAGGAAAAATTCTGTGCAGTTTGCGGTGGTTTTCTCACCACTTCGAAAGTTCTGCATTGACCGAATAACGACATACGCATGCTCATCATCTTCGAAATTCTGAGGTTCAGTGGTCGAGTAGCAAACCATTAGGTAGTTATATAAGCTGGCAGGGGGCGGCGTAGTGGTCAGTGCGGTGTCCGCTTGTGTTGCGCTTAGACATATTTTTGAATCCGTTGTCGTTGCTTGTTTTCAAATGTTATATATATATATATATATATATATATATATATATATATATATATATATATATATATATGTGTGTGTGTGTGTGTGTGTGTGTGTGTGTGTGTGTGTGTGTGTGTGTGTGTGTGTGTGTATACTTGCTTTTTTCTTCTATTTCTGACGTTTGCTTTGGCGTTGCTATTCACTGTGATATACACGAATGGGCTCACTTTAGCGTTTCCTGACCACGTTTCCTGACCACCTTTCCTCACGATGTTTCCTTTTTTATTTGTTTTTTAAGCAGCGTTGTGTATCATGGGTTTTACATGTTGACAATTAATCCGAGCGTGCGTGTCGCTACACCGTAAGCTGGACCAGCCGCGCTGCATCGCGCCGTACCTGTGGTCAGCGCTTTATTGTTGTCGATACGGTAACACCTGATAACGGCATTCACCAATCAAAACGACGTCGAATATGGTGTTGTGTTGTATTAACAGGTCGTGTGCTTAATGTGGCAAAGAACTACCAGTCGTTTGCACGGATTCCGTCGAACTTTATTGCTTGAATGCTCAGAGCATCGCTTTTCCCACTGGCAATACAGGGAAGGTCGAGACAGTGTTGATGCCTTGCGCAAGGGGGGTTTATATGTTCAAAGTTGTGTTGTGGGTACATTTTGTACAGATGCACATTTCATATATGCGATCTCATTCAGGCACGTCTTGTTGGCGTACTCGCTGTTACATGATACGATCAAAAGCTTGGTCATGCCATTTATTGCTATCGTTTTTTTTTCGTTGCGTCTTCGAAAGAAGAGTGCTGGAACTCCTGCGTAGAGAGTGATGCTCTCCCCTTCAGAAGCATTACTTCACTCTCCGTCACTCCGCTTCAGCCAGAGTGACCCACACCTGTGCGAGAGAGTGCGCGCACTCTGTGCTGTGCAGGGTGCCCAGCACTCCTGAAAAGAGAGTGAATGAAATATGGGACGAGAGTTTCCTCTCGTGAAGAGTGCCC
Source organism: Hyalomma asiaticum (assembly GCA_013339685.2). NCBI lineage: Eukaryota > Metazoa > Arthropoda > Arachnida > Ixodida > Ixodidae > Hyalomma > Hyalomma asiaticum. The sequence continues at coordinate 22,630,661 of CM023486.1, forward strand.
GGCACTCCACTGCAAGTAAGCGTGCAGGACTGAAGAAAATGTGGAAAGCGTCATTACTGATTCTAGTAATCGGGTCCCAAGGTGCCATTAGTCGGTTGACCTCCAAGGCGCGGGAACACAGAACTTAGCACGAATTCTAGAGAATGGACCTTTCCTAAAGATCCCGTGAGCCACCGCGCGTCGGCGCGGCGCATCACGGGAAAAAAGAGCGCCGAGCTCCGTCGTCTGCTCCTGCCGCGCTCGCAGGATGGTGTTTGCAGGCTTGCTGGGGCAGACGAGGCTCGTCGATTTACGCGCTCCATTTGGAAAGCACCGCGCGGTTTTCATTCCTTCTTGCATTGTGCGGTTTGTCGCAGGTTAGGGAGTCAACATCAAGCATGGCAACGTCTTCGGCAGTATGCCGTTGAACAAGCATTGCCGGTTGCCGGTTTTCGGCGCCTAGGAAGAACCCGCACTCGTATAGATTGAGTAAACTCACGTATTGTCTCGGAAACGCTCGTTGCTCGAACACCCGATGAGGGAATATTGTTGGTAAGCAGTCGATGTAGCCTTTGCGGCCGCTTGGGTTGAAGTGGGCCCTGCCTGTCTTACGTGCAGCGGACTGCCGACGCGAAAACCGCCTTTCTTTTCCTTTTCTGTTTAAGCGCTATGCGCACGTACGGTACGATCTTTTGTCCATTACGACGCCCGGTGCCGTGCGCTCAGGCGTGCGACACACGCCGGTTCCACACACAAGGGGCGACGAGCGATCTGCACGCATAGGCAACGCCCACATCCAGCGCGTCGGTTACACGCTCGTAAGACATCGTGTCCCCGTCATTCAGTACAAAATGTACAGCTTTGCACAATCATACTTTGTTCTGTAACAGCACTGAAGAACATCGTCCATGAAATACTGCCTTCGCGAGCGACAAACACATCACAACAGCTAAATATCAGTGACGACCCCGAGGGTAGCCCTAGCCGCAGGCCGACGCCGTAGCCGTCGTCGTTCGCAATCAGTCGCGCGCTCGCTACAAAGGGCTCATTTTTGGCAACAAGATTAACATACCTACTCATATGTCGTGCATTAACACATGCGATTAGTTCTCACGAAGCCTAGATGTGAAGCTGAATAATAGAAACGAAGCGAGCCGCTCCTGTGAAACGGCTCCCGCCGATGTTTACCGTCGAACCGCGGCCAATTACGATCTCCCGAGTGCTCTGGAAGTGGGGGCTACTTTGAACATTGATCCACTGTAAGCATAACATTACTCAATTGGGGTTTATTTCGTGTCAGAAACAAATCATAATATTTTCTACGCTGTTCCACCAAAGCACCCCCGATACGACTGCGGGATCACATCGCCGGACGTCGCAATGGACTGAGGATCGGACCGTGGACTCACAATCGGACTGTGCCCACCGCCTCTTCGGATTCTCGATTTTGGGAAAGTAATGGAAGATGTGCGTATGCTTTTTGTGTTGTTATCGGATCCAGCAACACAGCACATCAGTCAGCAAGCCGACAAACCGGGCAACGTATGCGACGGAGACGGCGGGCACAGGGCCTCCGCTCTTTTTTCCCATAGTGCCTTGCGCGCGCCTACCAGGGCAAGGCGCGGCGCTGCGATTTTAGGAAAGTAGAGTTACTGTATCATATAGAGTAACTCTAAGGAAAGGTCCATTCACTGAAGCATGGTCACCAGACTGCCATCCTTGTGCATTCACTGGAAGGTGATGTGCAGATATATTAAATGCGAAGCATTTCTTAGCGAACTTCGGCGAGTTTGAGCGTATCTATCTATCTATCTATCTATCTATCTATCTATCTATCTATCTATCTATCTATCTATCTATCTATCTATCTATCTAGCCGCCTACGATTTTGTGCTCTCCTGGCCGTTTCGCTAATCGGATGTTTACGGAAATTGGCATGCCACATCATGACTACATGACGAACATAAATGACACGTCATAACATGAAAATCATGACATGCATGTCATGAGCGGCATGATTTACGTGCCACGGTCTTGGTGCTCTCCTGGCCGTTTCGCTAATGCGATCTATGCGAAAATTGGTATGGCACAACATGACTGCCTGACGAACATAAATGGCAGGTCATAATATGAAAATCATGACATGCGTGTCATGAGCGGCATGATTTACATGTCACAGTCTTGACGCTCTCCTGGTCGTCTCGTTAATGGGATGTGTACAAAAATTGGTATGACACAATATGACTGCATGGCGAACATAAATGACAGGTCATAACGTGAAAATCATGGCATGCATGTCATGAGCGACATCATTTACATGCCACGCGTTTCGTTAATGGGACATATACGGAAATTGGTATGCCACAACATGCCTGCATGACAAACATAAATGACAGGTCATAACACGAAAATCATGACAGGCATGTCATGAGTGACATGATTTACATGCGGTCTTGGTGCTCTCCTGGCCGTTTCGTTAACGGGATGTATATAAATATTGGTGTCCCACGACATGACTGTATGGCGAACATGACTGACAGGTCACAACATGAAAATAATGATATGCATGTCATGAGCGACATGATTTACATGCCACGCGTTTCGTTAACCGGATGTATACGAAAATTGGCATGCCACAAGATGACTGCACCACGAACCTAAATGACAGGTGATAACATGAAAATCATGACATGCATGTCATAAGCGACATGATTTAAATGCCACGGTTTTGGCGCTCTCTTGGCTGTTTCGTTAGTGGTATGCATACAAGACTGCATGGCGATCATAAATGGCATGTCATAACATGAAAATCGTGGCATGCATATCATGAGCGGCATGATTTACATGCCACACGTTTCTTTAATGGGATGTATACCAAAATTGCTATGGCACAACATGCATGACGAACGTAAATGACAGGTGATAACATTAGAATCGTGATATGCGTGCCATGAAAGGCATGGTTTACATGCCACAGTCTTGGTGCTCTGGCGGCCGTTTCGTTAATGGGATATATACGAAAATTCGTATGGCACTACATGACTGCACCGAGACCATAAATGACTGGTCATAACATGAAAATCGTGACATGCATGTCATGAGGGGCATGATGTACATGCCACTCGTTTCCTTAATGGGATGTATACGAAAATTGCTATTGCACAGAACGACTGCATGATGAACGTAAATGACAGGTCATAACGTTAGACTCATGACATGCGTGTATGAGCGGTATGGTTTACATGCAACAGTCATGGTGCTCTTGCGGCCGTTTCGTTAACTTCATATGTACCAAACCCGGTATAGCGAGACAACAATGCAAATGCATTTTACGTTCCTTATGCGTGCTTCGCATTTCCTTGTTTCCCACTGCACGTGGGATCTGCCAATGTTTTAAGTAGCCATCTAATTACAGCGTCTCGTGAGAGAGAGGAACGAAAACGCGCCCTCGCCCTCACAACGCTGACGCAGGCAGCGTCTACTAGCGGCATTTTTCATTGAAAAAACTGACAGCTCGTGATGCACAACCGTTCACCAGCCACCCCGTATATATAGGCACTGGCTCGACCTGCAATGCATTGCCGCTGGGAGAATTCTCTTGTGTGTAGTTAAACCATGAGGAATCGAAGCGTGCGCGTTAGCTAAAGGAAATTCGGAACTCGGCACAATCTACGATATGCGAGCGGAGGAACCTCATAAGGACCAGGAGCATAAATTACAACGCGTGTGTAAACATACACACGACTTGTCACTCATTCACATGCATGAGTGGGCAATGTCAGGGGTGATTTACGGTAACACCAAACGATCCCCAGTGCATCGCCCACTCGTCAGGGTTCACTTCGTGGAGATGCGTGGATTTTTTTTCTAAAGTAAGCTTTATTCAATGAAATACATAAGAATTTTTTTTTATTTCAGCCCAGTTCTTCTATTTGACTTTGAATATGGAGAAACATTGCAGCATAAGCGGATCAAAAAAAAAAACAGTGCACCATTTCATTGAGTCGCTAACCTTGCTCATCGACAAAATAAACGTCGCAAAATGTATGAGAAAGTACCTCAAGCTCGGGATCACAAGTCTCTTGCAACTTTTTTTTGCACTCTTGCTTCGCTTCATTACTGATATTTTTCTTCCCCCAGAGGGAGCATTCTTTTTTTGTATCTGTAATATATATAAGATACAAGCAAATCAATAGCTGTGTGACATGCAATATAATGTTTGGAAAAAAATAGCAGCATATCCACGGGGTGAATGATGATGAGTGTGCGAAGCTCCGGAGGGAATCATCGGTAAACCGTGAATCTTCCGTGTAATTCGCCCAGTCGATCATCATGTAAAGACGGGAGAAACACTGTATTCGAACGCTGGGATCGCGCGTTTGAGGGGACGCTAGCACAAACGTGTTAGAAACGTGCACTACACTCTAGTAAGGGGGAGAGGCCACAGCGTCTTACGCAGCCCCTTACAGAGGCCGGAACGCGCACCGCGTTTGCCGACGCCATCACATGACTGCTGAGAGAGTATAAGGCGGAGAGGCCACAGAGTCTTACACCAGCTTCTTACACGGGCCGTAACGCGCTAGCACAAACGCGTTAGAAACGGGCAGTCTTTCGTTAATGTTGGATATTTAGAGTCATCGTGGTGCATGTGTCTATGTGCGCTTCGTGGTGTATTCAATGAGGCGTGTGAATTGGATGCGCTTCCTCGTTCTTTAAGTGAAGCTTATACAGTTTTAATACCCAAGACGGACCAGAGTGATAAGTTAAAGTTGGTTTCCTCATATAGACCGATTTCACTGACGAACTGTGATTGCAATATTTTGATGAAAGTTCTAGCACGCCGACTCCAAGGTGTCATTAAAGAATTGGTCGGGCCTCACCAAACATGTGGAATTATGGGTAGATGTATTGTGACTGATATTCACAAGATTCGATCTGTGCTCGAGTGTTGCGATGCTACTAACGGAGGTGTAGCGCTACTTCAGCTCGATCTAGAAAAAGCATTTGATTGTGTTTCTCATGCCCTCTTCCTTGACATCCTAGAGCACGCGAATGTTGGCTCTGTCATTAGAAATGGGTGGCTCTGGCATATCGGAACTGCAGAACTCGCTTGATACTTAACAAGTCATTGGGACGCTCTATTAGCATAAGGCGTTCTGTTCGGCAGGGCTGCCCACTGAGTCCCCTATTGTTTGGTATTTACATAGAAACTCTGTGTTTAGCAATAATTGAGAGCAGTAGCATACGGGGATTTAGGTTACAAACATCGGAAGTTAAAATCCTGGCGTATGCAGAGGATGTTGCGGTATGTTGTATGGATAAAGAAAGTGTTGCCGCTACTGTTGCAGTAGTGAAGAGATTCAGCAATGCAAGTGGAAGCCTCGTAAACTGGGGAAAGTGCCTTGGGTTTTGGCATGGACAATGGTTATCAAAACCAGACATTTTCGCCAATGTAATTGGGTAACCACTCCTGTTAAATATCTAGGTGTCCCCCTAGAATTGTATAAAACCAATAATGAATACTGGGAAGAACAAACAAGAGAGACACAGTTGAAGGTGAATAGGTGGAAAGGTAACAATCCGCCAATGTTTTCTAAAGCTACTGTTTGCAACCTCTTTATTGTCGCCAAACTATGGTATGTTATGCAAGTACCTCATTGTTCACGGACCAACATACAGAAGCTTCATCGAATATTCGCAATCTTTGTTTGGGCTTCAAATTGGGAAAGGTGCAGTAGAACTAATTTGTTCAGAAGATTGAAGGATGGGGAGTTGGGTTTACCACACCTTTTCATTAGACTGGTTGTTAACAGGTTCTTCTTTTTTCGCGAAACAGATGATCCTTTCCTCCGCACTGTGTGCCAGTTGAGGTTGATGAGAGCATTGCCTGAATATGTGGTTGGTAGTGAACACATGCCAGGGTCTATTTTTGGGTTCCTTAAAGAGGTCATTTTAAGTGTTCGTTTTTTTTGTCTGTTAGATTTTCTAGCGAATACCTTTTCTCCGTGAAGCGTAAAAAGCTGTACAAAGATGTATGTGATTCAGTATTCCCAGTCCCCTTGTATAGAGCCATATACAGTGGAGGCCGAGGACAGGACGTCCTTAAGCGGGTGAAAAGAATGGAAGTAGCGCCGGCTGCAAAGTCATTCTTTTTTAAACTTCACACAGGGACCTTATCTGTGAAGACTTTTCTAGAAGATCGTGGTTTATTTACACCTTGGGGTTCAGATTGTCTTATATGTAAAAAGCCAGAAACCATCGACAACGTGTTTTTACATTGCTGGGAGGGCGTATATTTTTGGGATGTCTTTGAAAGAACTTTAAAAAAGGATTTACCTTTAGATTTATATGGGATCAGATTTCTTCCAGTTGACGATGAAGAAGGCTTGCCGATAGATTTAATTATGTTAACGGGCCTCCATTGCCTATGGCGAGCTCGCATGGCAGGGTTTTATTGTGAGCCTGATGCAAGGCCCGCGCGACTATATTTTCGAGAATGTATGTTAAAATTTGTTGAATACCAGAAAACTAAGGAATGCCAACCTGAGTGGTTGTCCAGGGTCGTACCCTTGACGACGCTCAAGGAATTCTAGATGATTTTAGTCCAGTTTCACTGAGTTTATTTGTTGTATAGACTACCGAAGTGTGCTCCTTTACCGGGTGTGTACAAAGAGGCAATAAAGGAAAAAAAAAAAGCTTCGTGGCGTAGTGGCTAGCGCCGCGCGTTTAGAAGGGAGGGGTCCCTGGTTCGATTCCCCGCTTTGGACACAACTTCCGGAATTTTTTTTTCTTAAAAGTAGACTGGCACGTACGGCGACGATCCAGGAGACTGAGAGAGGCACTCGTTACCCGCGCACCCAGTCACAGCCCGCGCAGCAGCTAATCGGAGAGCAGCTGCACCGCCAACGCCATCTAGCGTACCTTCACCCAACCGCCATATTGTATGCATGTCTATGGGACAGCGCCCTGTCGGAAACGAGACGAGAAATGGAGATGACGACACAGAATGCGTACAGCGCCATCTAGTGTATCGTCACCCAACTGCAGTTTGTATGCATCTCTATGGGACAGCGCCATCTATTGTATGCTGAGGGAGACGCTACTGGCTACGCAGGACCGACAACCGAGAACCGCCCAGGTGATGCCATGAGGAGCTTCGCCCCTAATATATCACATTACCCGTTCATGCAATCATGGACAGAAACACGGAATGTAGGGGCTCTAACGCGTGCTGTTCGTAATTCGTAAGCCCCCTCAAGCTGTGCATAAACTCCTAAATAAGCAAAACTTCTCGGCTGCGGTTTCGCACTGAACAGGCGATACCGTCATTTCCGCCAGCAAAGAGAGCAATATGCACGGCCATTCTAACATTATAAGTGAACTGCAACACTTAGTAGCTTTAAAATTTTAATGGGAGGTGGTTTGCTGAAAACGACGAAAATGATTAAGTAAAGCTGACATGTTGCAAGCATTGCGGGAATGGATGTCATGCAAAGCAGCGGCGGTATAATCACATGTGTTGAATTGTTTGGTATGCAGCGTAGTTCTACGAGCAAACTCAACTGCTTTGAGGAAATTTAGTTGCTTTTAGGGGCTAAGCTCCTTTGGGCATGGGTCTGTCCCTCCTCTGTAGTATGTAGTAGTAGTAGGTAGCCACGTCTAGCTTTATGAAAAAAAAATTTCGAAATTTGTGTGCGCAGCGCGGAATTGAACCAGGGACCCCTCGCTTCCGAACGCGCGGCGCTAGCCACTACACCACGAAGCGGGCATGGACACATGCACCACGATGACACTAAATACCCAACATTAACGAAAGACCGCGTTTCTAACGCGTTTGTGCTAGCGCGTTACGGCCCGTGTAAGACTGATTGATTGATTGATTGTGGTTTGGTTAGGAAAGGACGCTAATTTCTGCAGCCCATGTAGGGAGCACGGCTAAGCGTCCATCATCATCATCATCTGTGGCTTGTCCGCCTTATACTCTCTCAGCAGTCATGTGATGGCGTCGGCAAATGCGGTGCGCGTTCCGTATTGTGTAAGGGGCTGCGTAAGACGCTCTGGCCTCTCCCCCTTACTAGAGTGTACTGCACGTTTCTAACGCGTTTGTGCCAGCGTCCCCTTAAGCGGGAGATGGTGCAATCATAATGAGGGGCGCTGTTATAAAATAGGAATGATGTCACATATGGCGCGTGTCATTGGTGGAATGCAATCGTTCGATTTAGTGCGGCGACGTACGCTGGGAGAGCGTTGTAACCATCGTTTAAGAACAAATAAAAGTTGATTTGTATATATATGCACACAGTGTTTCTCACGTGTTTAAATGATGACCGACTGGGCGAGTTACAAGGAAGATTCGCGGTTTACTCCCGAGCTTCCCTCCGGAGTAAACCGTGAAGATTCCCTCCGGAGCCTCCAGATTCCCTCCAGAGCTTCGCCCACTCATCACCATTCACTCCGTGGATATGCTGTGAATTTTTTGTGCCATGGCGTTACAAGGCACATTGAAAGCACTGCAACTACTAAAGTGTCGCTCATGCAGGCTGTCAAGCTGGACAGCAGCATATCTTACAGATAGCTTTTTATCGAAGATGAATGCACGCTACGGTGCGCTACACGCTTATTAGAAGCGACCTTCTTTCCAGTAGTTCTGTATTATGGAACAAAGCTGCACAAGAAATATGCTCAGAGGTAACATCACATACTTATTGTGTAGGCTGGAAGCTGGGGTTGAGACCCCAACACCGTTAAATAGTATTGTAGCCAAACGCGCCCTCTATGAATTTGGGGCGAAGAATAATCAATACATTCATGGTGAGAAATCCACCCTTCTGGTTATCCACACTCTTTTTGAATAATGCAACAGTTTTCTTTACCACCTGAAATTTATACTGTATTGGATACTGTACTACGAGAGCAAATTAAACGGCACTTGCAACACTTCCTTGTCAATGTTTATCGTGCGGGATCATATTTGCGGCAAGCTATGAGTTTTATAGATTACATATCATATGCAAGCTAATGGAACCAACAAGCAATAGAGCCGACGAATGCATAGGATTAATTAATGCTAGTTTTACCTGAAGTTATCAAGTTATCCCATAAATCAAGTGGAAGGAATGGGAACGCCAAGAAAACAACTACCATATCGTTAGAGGCCAATACTAAGACCTTGGATAAGGCATTCGATGCCGTAACAGGTCCACATTGGCTGTCGTTTTACGGTTATCGCCCTCAGGTACATTGTGTATTTTCCTGTCAATGCTTGTCAGTGGAGCACGAAGTTATTGTGGTCAGTGTGGCACGCCCCTTTTGCGGCGTAATGCAGCACGTGATCTCAATTATAGCTGGCTGGTGACTCATACAATCTCACATGTACCTAAATGCATCAACTATGACAGCATATGACCCTCGTCATAAAAAAAAGACGAAGAGCAATGAACCAAGGAGGCGGCCTTCTTTGTTAGGTGCAACATACATTGCCAACATACCATGGAAGCTAGGAAATCAGGCAAGCCCTAATTGGGTATTTCAGGTTTGGTGCCGCATTTGTTACCTAAATGAAAAGCAAAGTGGACAAAATATGCCTGACGTCGGTCGGGGCCGAGCCTAAAGCTTCAGAAAACGTGCGCGATGTTTCTTTTACGCAGTCACATACGACGGCTGTCATTCACACCTACACTTGAACCGGTACTGCTGAGCATATAACCCTGGGAATGGTGACCAGTGCCTGTGATAACCAAAATTGATTATGGTCATATAAATTGGCCTATGGGGGTTTGTTAGTAAATAGCGAGTATCACGTTTCGGCAGAGCTGGTGACTTTAGTAGCAATGGGTAGCTCATGGTCAGCAAGGACTTCAAATTGAGGTGACGTTTTATGTGACACCTTCTGGCAAAGGAGTGTCCCGTGCTGGTCGTTATGGCTAAATGTGTTGCTGAATAAAGCTCTTAAGGTTAGGATAGGAAAATGACGACGCAGCTAAGATAGTAGAGCAGCAGACGCGTTATTCGTTGGCTGCCGCTATGCTTGCCCTTACCCTTATAGCACCTTCGGTAAATGTGGTGCAGAACAATCAAGAACCTCACAAAATTAATAACGAGTCGAACGTCCCAGCCTTGTGCGCGGAGAAACGGATGTATTGTCCTGGAGAAGATACAGAGTCGCCCTCTATCGGGAGCGCCTATTTTGGGTAGAATGAGGGATGACGTGCCACGCTTCCTCATAGCTTTGGCTGTCGGTGTTTACTCAGAACGCCATGCAGGAGTCCTCTTGGACATTTATGTTAGTATTCCCGGAACGAAAGAAGTGCTGGAATATTAATTTTGTGAACAGTCACAAAGAAAAGTGCAGTTTACAGAGGCTATCTTTGTACAATACGTACAGTAAATATTGACAGAGCACGGTTGCCGAGGAGTGCCCCTAACAGGCTCATTGCGTGACAGGTAGGGAGCCACTGAGAGCAAATTATATGAATCATGATCTCACAGTGGTCTCTTTGTTCAAGCTGTAAAGGCGTTTATTCAACGCCGGTGTAACGGCCGATTGGGAGCTTAGTCAACGGGCCAAGTCACGATCCCTGAGAGCGAGCGGCGACAGCGAGCAATGCGCGTCCCAACGAGCCCTGACCTCGAGCACCAGCGGCATTTTCCTCAGCGGAGCGCTGATGAGTGAACCCCACGGCAATGCGCTGGGGAAGGCGGGCCACTAGAAAAATCCAATTCTTCTTTATAAATAAATATATCATCACACAATGAAGCCTTCATGCAGCGATCGTACTGCCTGGCAACGACCAATACGCTGTGCGTCTGCTTTTATGTCTACAGACAATGCTCATCTTTTAGTGCGAGCGCGTTGCCTCAGAGTGCTTGGAGCTTTAGGCCGCCGCATTCGAGCATTTCACAGTACGCAAACAACAGCTGGCGCGTGGACACTATTATGAACGTGGCTTGGAAGTACTTCAGTTATGTCTACGACTTCGACGCTTCCGACAACTGTGATGTGCCAGCGCAGCCATTCAATCTTCTAGCACGAAAGTGTATTATGCCGGCGTCCTACAAGACCCCACACGTCACTTCCGTAACGGATGTGACGCAGTAAAACGTACATGTAAGAACAACGAAGAAAACTTTCCGATGATGTGCTGGGAATCGAACTCAAAGCCCGCCGCTCTTCCTGTGTGGTTCTACGAACAGTCACCAATTCACCCAGCTTTGTGCCGCATCGAATTAGATTATTTCTTATGTTTTATTGCACTTTATGTTTGAGTCCTCTCACCGAACAATTGCTGTGGTTGCTTCATTCTTTTAATTCAATACACATTCGCTGCTGAGCTTCTCTTGCAGTTAAATTTGTTCAGAGAACATCGATGATCTTTAGCGCATCCTGTGTGCTTCAGGAAGACCCACACTTAGCTTAGGGAAAATTATTGCAAAATTACACGCAGGAGCTCATTTAGATAAGTCGCAGCCGCAGTCCTGAACTCGCTGTGCGCATCCACGAGCCGCGCATATATCATGTTCATCATCAGCCCATCTTATGTCCACTGCAGGACGAAGGCCTCTCCCAATGCTTTCGATCCTTTCCTGTCGTGTGCGAGCCGATTCCACTTGATGCCAGCGAACTTCTTAATTTCGTCGCGCCATCTTACTCTCTGTCGTCCACGTCCGCACTTACCCCCTCTTGGTATTGATTCCCTCATTCTAAGCGTCCATCGGTTGTCTAGCCTTCTCATCACGTGACCTGCCCATTTCGATTTTTTCCATCGAGTATTATGTCGGCGACACCTGTCTCTTCTCTAACCCACTCGGCTCTCTTCCTATCCCTCAGAGCAATGCCTCTCATTTCTCGTTCCATTGTCCGCTGCGTGGCTCTTAACTTCCTTTCTTGTTTCTTTGTAATTCTGGAAGCTTCTGCCCCACATGTCAGTACCGGCAAATAGAGGAATTATGAATTACTGCTTGGGTGTCAATAGTAATTTTCCGTTCATGAGTTGGGAATGTTCCCCGTATGCGCGTCATCCCATCCTTATTCTTCGGCGTATTTCATTTATATGAGTAGGTTCTGTCAGAAGCTCTCCTAGATATGTGTATCCTCGTATGACTTCTAATGTCTGGTTTTCAATTATGGATGGACGTGTCTTGGCTGTGCCACCTATCATTACTTTTCTTTTCTGCACGTTCATCTTTGATTGTACTATAGAGCTTTGCCGGGCTTAAGTCCACAATTGCCTCGTCATGGTGCTCTAGTGGTTATGGCACTCAGCTGCAGATCCGAAGGTCGCGGGAGCGAATCCCGGCCGCGGCGGCTGCATTTCGATGGAGGCGAAATGTTGAGGCTCGTGTGCTGTGCGATGTCGTGCACGTCAAAGAACCCCCGGTGGTCGAAATTTCCGGAGACCTCCACTACGGCTTCTCTCATAATCAGTACTGATTTTGGGACATTAAAACCCGTAAATCAATCAATTAAGTATACGATCATCTCCTTTAGTTCGTCGCCATTATTGCTGAAGAGTGCTATGTCGCCGGCGAAGCCTAAGTTGTTCAAATCTTCGCCATTAATCGGGACTGCTGTTTGGTCCCAGTCTAGTCTTTTGAAGATTTCTTCCAAGCATGCAGAAAGTAGCATTGGTTAGATTGTATCTTTCTCTGACACCTTTTTGTATCGGGTTATTGCATTACACGAATCAAGGTAAAGTAGTGAGCGTCTTGAGTTGATTCCTGTACGCCGAGCTCGGAGTGGGTGAAAGTGGCCACATTGGGTGGCTTTTATACCGTATTCCACCTGGTAAAAGGAAGGACCGTTTTGGGCATCCAAGAATAGGTGTCAACAAGCGGGCGAGCGTGCACGGGCGAGTGTCTGCTGCAATAACTTACCATCGCGATAGCAGAAGTGCTGCTCGCAGAACTGTACTGCATACTCGAGTTGAAGCCGATGACTGCTGGCCTGTCTCACGAAGTCTCACGAAACCTCACGCAGAGTCTTGTTTTGCGGGTACTTATGGAGATTGGCAGGGAACTCCGTGGCGTACATCCGCACCGAGCAGCAGCCCACCATGTTGGATGGCTTCGAGGGCAGCCACTAGTAACTATTCGGTTCATTTCATGCGTAGTCCAGTACACACCCGAAACGGGAAATCGTTCCCATTTGAGCAGAACCGCCACGCACGCAGAATGGTTTTCGGCTCGGCTCGCCACATTGGAAGGAGACGAAGTAGCCATGTGATCCCTCGTTCCACTTTACTCCAGCCAATGCGCCGGCTTTTCTAGTGGTGGCCCTCACTGCCAATATTCCAGACTCAAGGCGCACCGCTTATATACATGCTGGTACCACTGCCTAGCGCTTTTAACCGTGCGCACTGCACTACTAAGCTCCGGCGGTGTTGCAGCATCTGCTCCTAGTTGACTTGGTTGGTTGTTGGCAAGAAGTAGTCTGTGTAATGACAGAGCCTAAACTCATGTTTTTGAAACACATATCGGGAGCACGGCCAAGCCTTCGTGGGCGAAGGGGAAATGGATTGAACAAAATATAAAGGAATGAAAGGCCGTAGCGAAGGGCGCCGGAAATTTTTACCACTTGGAGTTCTTTAAAGGGCTGTGACAACGCACACTACACTGGCCTCTGGCATTTCCGCTTCAATAGAAAATGCGAAAATCGCGGCAGGGATCGTACCCTGTGAGCATTAAAACAAGATCTGTTGCCGGAATAGATGCTGTATGCGGCTGAAGAACCGTGGGCCGGGCAGCTGAAAAGGTGTGATAGAGAACAATGCTGCGAACACAGCAGTAGCTTTTGTGCTCGCTTCCATGTGATTATTTCTCTCTGGTATTTTTAGCTGCACGTAGTAGTTTTTTAAGGTTTTCGTTATTAAGTTCTCACCAGTCCACGTGTAATTATTGTGGTAAATAGCGAAGCAGTCAGAATAAGCAAATTCGATTTCGTATGTTCTGTTCAGCCAGAACGTCATATTCTCTTCACTCGTTTCTGAAACAGAAAAAAAGAACAGATGCATTTTCTTTTTATGGGATTGTTTAACCGATGTATTTGCTGCTTCTGTGGCAAATACATTCCTGTTTAGCACATACAGTAAATAAATTCACAGAAATACGTTAGTTCACGTTAGTTGGGGATTATCAGTAAATGACAGCGATATTTCACAGCTCTAGTGAAGCCAAGCAATCTAGGAATCGGAACCATGTCAGCAAACAAATGAAGTTGTGAGCACAGAATAACACAGCGGCATCAATATCGCGATGAAAATGGCGTTGACTGCATCGCGCAGCGACCAGTACTAAAGAGGACTGAATTGAAGACGCTTCTGGATGTGTACGCTTTGCAGAATTGAAAAGCTCCGATGTTGTCGCAGAGCACTCCATTACCTCACCTACGCCATGTTCCGAAGCCAGATCATCGGGTTGGAATCTAAAGCCGGACAGTCTTTATGGTGCAAGCAGATAGCGGTATTAGATTTCTTGCTCGGTACCCATGAACAGGTATGAATGGGGCCATTTAGGAAAAAAATAAGAACTGTGTTTATGCATAAAATTCCTGCCAAACATCATGTTTCGTTTTGTGACAGGTAGATGTAAAATCAGCGCATTTGTTTAGTAAAAAAGACTCATGTAAGCACAACAACGATAAACTAAAATAAATGTAAACCTCACAGCACGAAAGGACAAGGCTGCAGGGAGACGGTAACACGCCACTAGCGCTGTGTGTTACCTCGGCTGTCCTGAGTTTCTCTTAATTTCATTTGAGCATGTGCTAAGAGG
>CM023486.1:22645508-22708118 GCA_013339685.2 Hyalomma asiaticum
GCTCATGGAAGCAGTAATCCGGCAGTTTTTTATGCAGGATACCCAGAGGTGATTCGCAAGTTTCCTTGCAAGAATATTTAGGGGTAGTTCAAGAGTACTTACCGGTTTTTGCCACACGTGGAAGAAACGGTGGTGCGAATCTCCTCCCTCAGTTGTCTCACGAAACACGTTCGAGCATTCCACACTGTATAACTCGGGCATACGCTGATTTCTTTCCAACAGTGTCATGGGGCCAGCACCAGAAAGAAGCTAAAAAGAAGGTAGATTGCGTCTTTGCATGAACATTTGAGATGCCTCCACTTAGCAATACGAAAGCAAGACACAAAGTAAGGGTTAACTGTAAGGGTTGTTTAAATCTTAGTGTCAAAACAAATTTCGGGATGTGCAGCGACATGTAA
This sequence comes from Hyalomma asiaticum, assembly GCA_013339685.2. Classification (NCBI taxonomy): domain Eukaryota; kingdom Metazoa; phylum Arthropoda; class Arachnida; order Ixodida; family Ixodidae; genus Hyalomma; species Hyalomma asiaticum. The sequence continues at coordinate 22,645,907 of CM023486.1, forward strand.
TGAATGCTTTATCAGATAATGAAGTTATTTCGTTGATCTAGTAAATTTATCCGCTGAAGGAAAACAGGACTGTGAATTATAGTGATACAATAGTATTAAAACCCCCTTCTCAGTAGTGAAAGATATTTGCCAGGTAGTGATAGTGTCACTTATTGCGCCATACATGGCTATATTGTTACCCTTTTGGTCGAAAACGGGCTGTCCTGCGTGAAGAAGGAAAGGAGGGCTTGGTTTTTTTCAGGCATGAAGAAAGGTGTTAGCGGTATTAACGAGTTTGAGGATCGGTATTATTGCTTCAACCATGGGCTAAAAACACACACACACACTCATGCGAGAAAGAATACAGCGAACAAGGACGTGTCGCACTAGGAACTACCTGGCACAGTACCGGTGAGATATATATATATATATATATATATATATATATATATATATATATATATATATATATAGCAGTCATGGTGGTGAATAGGCCGGAGGCGTGAAGGCAGAGATGAGTAGTAGACCCTCGGAATTGGCAGCAAAAATGCGGAAAGCGTTTATTCAACGTTTCAGCCGGAGACCGGCCTTCATCAGGAATATTCCTGATGAAGGCCGGTATATATATATATATATATATATATATATATATATATATATATACATATATATATATATATGGAACAATCTCGGTGCTGCATTCAACGATATCTGAATTACTATTGGTTACGCGTTTGTGCTTGTTAATGACGTTCCCGTTGGGGTTCGATTTACTACAGTGTTTATTTCACATGCTGCTCCCTGTGCCTCGCATGATCACGGTCATGGAGGAGTTTAATGAACGGTTTATTGTCCTTAACTAACGCCGAAAGCGGACGTTGGCCCCACCGAGTGCGTTGCCGCCATTGCCACACTGACACTGCTCACTCAGCCGGTAACGCCGCTTGATCGGCTTCCGTTGTTGCTTGCGTTCGATCTCTCGCGTTAGCGCGGCATCGTGTGTAGCAGCTTCTGCCCGCCATTTGCACTTGCGATCCCCTTCACCCTTTATTTAGCTGGACATGGATGGCCGCTGGATCCTGGGCACGTAGTTGCTGCTTTCGCTTGGCCACCCAGTCCTGTTCTTGTGTCCGGAATGCAGCATCGGCCCGCGAATACGAATTCTCTCACGGTTCTGCTGTCGCTGCTGTTCTTTGAAAGTTGTTCTCTGTTCGCGAATTCGTGCGATCCGTGGTCTATCAATTCGCAAGGTGTAAGTTGAAACTGCGGTGCGCGTGCTCGGCGGCACTGTTGCGAAGGCACTGTTGCGCCCACACTGTTCCGAAAATATTACGGCAGCGCCTAGACAGTTCTAGGGGTTCTAAAGACAACAAGGGGAGCACGCCTGTTCATGGCTTTCTTCGAATTGTGGGAGATATTGCGCACATAGAACATGACTATTGGTCTAGCCGCCCGTTGCTGCAACTCTGCCTTAGAGTTCAGGCAATGTTTTTATTTACCTGAAGTGTTTCGGCCACTGCACCAACCAGGACCTCAGGGAATTGCGCTACCAAGAGGTGACCAGTCTGATCCTCGAAGCTATACTGCATTGTATGCAGGAACGATTCTAAGGGGTCCATTCACGTATTGCAACGTGATTCTCCCCTTTCACGACTTTAGAATGAGCCGGACCGGGAGTCTCTTTGCAAAACTTAAAGGGTACTGCAAGCACACGTGCCCTTCGTAAAATGTTAACATAGGTCCAAGAACTGCAACTCCTCTGTACTCGTCAATTCACAGCTGAAACTTCTAGCATGTCCTGCTTCTGTAAAAGCATTCGAAAGGCTGTCCTAGGAAGCAGTCACCCTGTACTTATAAACGACATAAAACTTAGTCAACGTCCCAAGAAAAACCCCCGAATTATTCCCCTCCATTGAAAGCTCTTTCCAACTTCTTCTAAAAGGAAACCACATCATATGAGGGCAATACTAGACCCAATACACACACTTCTGCCCTGCAGAAAAGGCTTATCTTAAAAAAACCGCGCTAACTACAAAGGCGTTAAGAAATTTCATGAGACAAACCGAAAAATATTTTAAAGTTTACAGCCATCACTGTATTACATACAATTTTAATGACAACTGAAAACGTTTCTTGAGGTGCTGAATAAAAGAAATACTCAACATCAATCGATAAACCTTAACTTATACTTCTTTATACTGTGACAGTCATCGTGTTCCCGAAAAACGCGCTTTCATTTTTCTTCGATGTGCCAACTTCATTCACACTAGTTTTCAAAAAAATATTGATTCATTCATCTAGGCAAAAAAGAAAGCCTTCATGCTAGTACACTCTACTATTTGTAATGTTATTAAGGAGAGCGTTCAGTTCCAAGTGGTTGCAACATTTCATGAACTTATCTTTCTCCAATTGTAAAGTCCGAAGACTTCGTTGAATAATAAACCAGGCCTCGAAGTGCCGTGGAAGAAGATACGCCCGAATAGCGCCGAGAAGGGAGTGGCTAAATACACATTTATTCCAAAGAGAAAACAAAGAATCCATGTGCCGCGCGGACGCGATCGCTACTTCATCTTCTTTAGCACGCACTGTTTCTTTTCTATTATTAACACTCCAGGCCCACGAAATACTATGGGCGCGTTTCTAGGAAGCGCAGAGGCTGTACGGACCGCATGACCACTTTGACGTTTCCTAGCCTTCAGCGAGATGCCAGAACAACTCCGTCGCTTACTGCAATGTTCTGTATTGCATGAGCGAGTTCTGTATTACACGGGCAGACCGTCGCAGAGGCATTCGTGTGACGGCCACATGGCGAGGGCATTGCCGGCGTTGCGACGATCTGCGAGGTGTCTGGAACGAAGCACGTGATCAAGGCGCTGCTACGCGGTACGCAGCACGTCTGATGGCTGCCGAAAGACCGCGCGCGCCAGCGATGGTGATTACGCGATGTCCACAGCGATGCGCCTACTCCCTCGGGTGTTTTGTCTCAGCTCCAACTAGGGCCTGCCAAGCGAGAGGATGCTACCGCATGCGCCCCCCGAGCGACGGAGATGGGCCGAGCTCGTTTGACCTCTGCTTCAGCCGCTTCCGTCTCCCTCACTCGCGTGCTTTTACCCGCGGTAGAATGTGCGGTCTGCGGGGGTTGTTATCAATTTGGACTTCTTATAGGACATCACAGCGAGGGTGACGGCAACAGCGACTCCGAAAACCCGTCGACACTGTCCATATAAGTGATATCGCAACATTTGTTACGAGCAAACAGCTGTTCCTTTTTCAGCGACTCTTGAACTCGCGTAGTCTATAAACCAGCGCAAACGTGTTTTTCGTCCTATTTCTTGTTGCGGACATTGGACGTGCAATGTGCTTGGCTTGGATTCGTGGGACATGACATCATTGAAGATGGCCATTATTAAGCTTGTTGCTACTGGTACGCAGCTCTACAAGCACTTAGAAAGTGGATGCAGGAAAGAGAAGGAAAAAATGAAACGGCAAGGTAAGGAGGTTAAGGAAAAATATGCTTGCTTTGCTACCCTAGGCTAAGAAGAGCAAATGGGAATGGAAAGATCTCAGAAAGAATACGCGAGACGAAAGAAGTTTGTAGGACGTCTCCATCAGTGTTAGGATTTCGTTCAAACAAGCCATCCACAAGAAACAAGGCAGCACTTTTATAGCTTTGAGCGCCAACGAGCGATGAGTAAGGCACACACGTGGCACCTGTACGGACGGTGGACGATCACACTGACACTTGCGGTTGGTTTCATTTGTTTAAAAGAGAACGCCGTTATTACCTTCCCATGAATGGCGCGCTTGCTGTGCTTGTTTGCGGGGAGCGCCGTGATCACTTTTCTGTTACGCGCAACGCAGGCGGCGTTTATCTTGCACGTAACTTCGGGAACCATGTAGATCATTTTTGAAACTTGGCGTGCCTGACCCGTACATTTGAGCGACTACTGCAATTCCAGAGATAATACGAGAACGCGTTATGACGCGTGAATAAAAGCCGACGCATTACGCCGCTTGTCAGTCTTTCCGTCGACCGACGACTGTTCACGCCGCTACTGCTGTGCATTGTCATTGGCCGTGTTTTGCTGGGCACAAGTTCGACCAATAAACAGTTCGCCTGACATCAATTGAGTCCTGTGTGCTTCGCCTTGAGTGCTGTGTGCATGACTACCACGTGACATCTGGTGGAGGTGCTTCTCGGTCCATGTACCGTACGCCCCCGTCGAGCCGTGAGCCAAGCCCAAGCCGCCAAGAGGACGACGCCAACCCGGTCCTTCGAGCAAGCCGCAGAATACAAGGACTCCCGCCAGAATATCTGCCGCTCCCGGACAAGGACAAGAAGACGAAGGCTGCAACGAAACCAGCATCCACGATGACGGAAGCAAGATCACCGGCAACCATGGTCGTGCACCAGGCCAAAGAGCCGCCTACCTTCCGCGGATCGTCATACGAGGACCCGGAAAGCTGGCTCGACATCTACGACCGCGTCGAAGCCTTTAACAAGTGGGACCCAGACTATAAGCTGCGCCATGTATATTTCTATTTGGAGGACGCCGCAAGGATTTGGTTGGAGAACCGCGAGTCAACGCTTCGAACCTGGGACGACTTCCGTGCTGCTTTCCTGCCAACCTTTGCGAGGGTCGTGCGGAAGGAAAGAGCCGCATCACTGCTTGAGACTTATGTGCAGCTCCGCAACGAAAACGTAGTGACCTTCATGAAGGAGATGACGCGACTTTTTCGCCACGCCGACGCCGACATGTCTGAGGAGAAGGTTCGCCTCCTCACGCGAGCAGTTAAGCAGGAGCTTTTCGCCGGGCTAATAAGAAAACCCCCGAAGACGGTACAAGAGTTCCTCTCCGAGGCGACGACCATTGCGAATACTCTTGAAATGCGCACCCGCCAATACAATCGGCGCATGTCCCCAGATGTCACAGAAGTCCGAGGACTCGGCCCCGACGACCTACGCCAGACTATAAGGGCACTGCCGCCGAGGTCGCCAAGTTCTTCATTGAGAACATCGTCGGGCGTCACGGAGCCCCGGAGGTCCTCATCACCGACACAGGTACGGGTACGCCTTTAGGGCTGACCTAACGCAGGTGATTTTCAGGTACAGTCACACGAACCACCGCCTACCACACGCAGACGAATGGCCTCACCGAGCGTCTAAGAAAGACCATCGCCGACATGTTAGCCATGTACGTCAACGTCGAACACAAGACGTGGGACGCCGTACTTCCGTATGTGAACTTCGCGTACAACACGGCCGTGTAAGAAACGACGCATCTTGCTCCGTACAACCTTGTCTACGGACGGAGCCCAACAACGACGCTTGACGCCATGGTACCGGTGGACACCGAGGAACAAGACCGACGCTGCCAGCTACCTGGAGGGCGCCGAAGAAGCTAGACAGCTAGCCCACATGCGTATCAAGAGCCAGCAGATGGTCGACAGGGGTCACTACAACCTTCGACGACGCCATACCGAATACCAACCCGGCGACCTCGTCTGGGTCTGGACGCCAATACGACGACGCGGACTGTGTGAGAAGCTCTTGCTCCGCTACTTTGGACCCTACAATGTAGTCCGACGTTGTGGTAAACTGGACTATGAGGTCGTACCCGATGGCCTAACGTGTTCCCAGCGGCGCCGTGTATGACCCAAAGTTGTACACGAGGTGCGACTGAAACATTATTACGCGCGCTGATTTACTGTTACATATTGTTAACTTATTGCATGTACTCTTACACTCTTATTTGCATCTTTTGTTTTTAGCATCGGGACGATGCTTTTCAGAGGGGGTAGTGGCACGTGCTGTTGTTTTCATTTGTTTAAAAGGGAATGCCGTTATCACCTTCCCATGAATCACGCGCTTGTTGTGCTTGTTTTCGAGGAGCGTCGTTATCACTTTTCTGCAACGCGCAACGCAGGCCGCGTTTATTTTGCATGTCATTTCGGTAACCGCGTCGATAATTCTTGAAAATCGGCATGCCTGACGCGTACATTTCAGTGACTTCTGAAATTCCAGAGATACTGCGAGAACGCGTTATGAGCCGACGTGTTACGCCGCTTGTCAGTCCTTCCGTCGACCGACGACTGTTCACGACGCTACTCCTGTGCATTGTCATTGGCCGTGTCTTGCTGGGTACAAGTTCGCCCAATGAACAGTTCGCCTGACATCGATTGAGTCCTGTGTGCTTCACCTTGAGTGCTATGTGCATGACTACCACGTGACAATATGTGTATTGTAATCTGTGCGCAAGTGTTTTCCTGCGCGATATAAGTCGGGAACAGTCACATAAGGAATGTTGAGGGTTTGGCTGGTGTCGAAAACCTCGAATGCGGCACTGTCGCTGGTTGCAATTAATGTGGAGTGTGTATTGGTGAAGGGAATTCTTAGCGAAACGAACGCAAAGATGGCCGCCTACACGCATACGGTTCGCCTTTAGATATAGCGGACTGTGTGTTCTCTAAACGACCTTCTGGTAAACTGTAGGCTTTAGCTTGCAAGCTTGGTTTCATCAATTCCGGATGGCCCGGCTTTATTTCAGGCTTGCGCGGTGTTCCGTATGGTGCAGTTCATTTCTGGTCCCCGGAGAAATACGAGTAGTTAAAGGACTTTCGGTTGTGTGGAACTGTGCAACATCTAGGGGCAGCCGATGTCTACATGCAGCGGGTTTCTATATCGAGGGTACCGAAACAACCCTCCACCCTCTATTCGCGAGAGTGATGCTAATGCATTCTAGAGCTTCGCGAACAGATGCTCCACTTTCATGTTATACCGATTTCTATTGGAAAGGGATCAAGCACAGTTTTGGCAGTTTTCGACCCTATGGAATAACCGCATGGATGATTACAGCGGAAATATTACATTTCCGTACCACCTCGTTGTAGTTCACATTGTTATGATCTGCCGAATGTATTTATAGTATGCAGTCCTAGACAAAGCGATCGCGTGCACATGGGTCATATTTATGAGGGGCGTATGAGCATTTTCTCTTGCTTCTTTGTATCTTTAAACTTGCCCCACTTCACATGTTAGTTCTGCCAATAATGCGTCCCTCTATAAACCAATAACGTAAGAGCAATTGTATCAAAATTCTGTTGATGTATGAGCCATTCCGTTGTAAAGAGCGCATCAGTCACAACGCAAACTGCCCTATTTCTCGCATAAGCTTAACTGTGAGGATTCGTAGTTATTCTGCAGTTTATTCGCGCTTCATTGAAATTTACATAATTTTGGTGGACCCCTGACCACATATTCCAAATATAGATGTAGGAAAATAGTGCTCGCTTACCGCTTGGGTATTTTTCACCTTCTCTTCTTCAGTTTCTGCTGTATATTGAGCAGTTTCAGCTGAAAGAGAAAAAAGGTCATTTGAAATGCTAAATTTAGCGAGAAGCTTTCATGATGCTCGTTGCGTTCGCCCTCACTGCTATGTACGGAAATGCTCGGTATTGTTCCCATGTGAGAGGAATTCTGTCGCATACATTTCTAAATCGGTACCAACATTCCAGTATGACGGGAATATTGCTATAGAACTGCGGAACAAGTTCCTGCACTTATCTTGTCATCAAAGTGACAATTAAAGAGAAATCAGCATACTTCATGGTCTCTGTGAAGTTTGGTTGTCCACAAGAACTACTATTGGTTTAGCTTACACCTTCAGATCACCACAGATCTCCCTGCGGTACAAGCGCGTGTCCCACAACTTAGCTGATCTCGTGGGAAAGTTCATGGCACCGCGATGATGTTCAGGACTAGACGCATTTTTCATGAAATGAGGAACCCGGTTTCTTTCCCAGGAAGTAGTGTGACAAGCACCTATTGATGAAGCATCACTGACTTGGTCGTCGTACATAGCCAAAGTCTTGCGTAGCGCGTTTTCCATCAGAATCAGAATGAATTTTGTTGTAAATTAGTACATAGATTACGTGGTCAAAATATACAAGAGGTCCCGAAGTCAGGGACTGCAATGGGACCTCCTTTTCAACATAAATAAGAGAAAAATAAATGCAGCTAGGGTACATAATGACAAAACATGTGCATTATAAGATGGGTAAAGAGAAATTGGTGTAATATCGGCCTAGAAAGTAAACGGACCAAGACTCCGGCGGCCGGCGCGGCTCCCTGGTGACAACGGGGCGCTGCTGTGTCGCTCAGCGCGCTTTGTTCGAGAGTGCCCTGGGTGAAGCCGAGCTTCTCCCTCACCCTCGCGCTATGTCTTGTCACGCTGGAAAAATTGTCTAGTGCGTCGTAGGGTTGCTCTGCTGCTGCTGGTTGCGAAGAAAGGGACCGTTATTGTTGTTTTGTGGGATATTACGTCCCAAAACCAGCTCCGATTATGAGAGACGCCGTAGTGGAGGGCTCCGGAAGTTTCGACGACATGGGGTTCTTTAACGCGCACTGACAACGCACAGCATACGGGCCTCAGCATTTCGCCTCCATTGAAATGCAGCCGCCGCTGCCAGGATTCAATCCCGCCACCCTCGGATGAGCAGCCGAGTACCATAGCCACTAGACCACAGTGGCGGGAGAGAAAGGGAGCGTGCAGAGCCGGTATTCAACACATGGCGCTCTCGCGCAGCAGCCGACGGCAGCAGGGAATCAAACACCGTCACTACGAAAGAACGAAGACCTGTTCTGTTTTTTCTTCCTTGCCTATATTTACGCTATCCTTCATACTAGTGTCTCTTGCCTACGTCCCTTGCTGCTCGAGTTTAGGCAACATCGCGCAAGGCGCTGCAGCGGCGGCAGACGGGCGCTCTTTCACGCCTGCGGGAAAGATGCACGTACACGTTAGCTCACGGCGTCTCGACGTGCACCGTTTGGCGTTCTAAGAGTGACGTGCGCAGGACGGTTGGGGCTTGTGCTCGAGCCCGTCAAGGTTTCCTTGACGGGCAGAGAATGGCGTAGCGACGTTCTCCGGCTGCCACAAGCCGACGTGACCAATCAGCGACGTAGGAATGGCGGCCGCAGCTACGCCCCCGGCTTGACTCCCGCGGCCGCGGCGCCGTCCTCTTTTCGCTCTGCTGCTTTCTCCGTGCGATCGGTACATCGTTAGGGAGATTCCAATAGGGAGATTACTCGAAAGTGTACGTGATTACGGGTTCCTCTACTACCAGATTACGCCCGAATACAAGGATACAGAATTTAAAACCAGTTGATGCGGGCGTACTGACGATGAGACACGCGCTCAAAATCTTGCCATCCCACCTTATTAGCGAACTTAGAAGGTGTCACGGGTTCTGCGCACTGGCAAATCTTGCTGTGCACTTTCAACACCTCCCGCGCGGCCGACGTTCAACAGCGCGAAGACCGTCGCCTGCGTCTGTCGGCTGCTGCGTGACGGCTATTCACGGTCCTTTCCATCGCGACGACCAGCAGCAGAGGAATCGTACGACGCACTAGACAATTTATCAAGCGTGGCAAGACACAGCGCCAGAGTGTGGGAGAAGGTTAACGTAACCCAGGGCACTCTTGAACCAAGCGCGCGGAGAGAGACTGCAGCGCCCCGTTGAGGCCAGGCAGCCGCTCCGGCCGCCGGAGCCATGGTCATTTTACTTTCTCGCCGATATTACAAACAAGAACGAATATCGGAAGCAAAAAAAAATAGTAACGAAATAAGATAGGTTATAGCATAACAAAACGTGCATGATTAAGGGGGTAAACAAAAATTGGTGTTCAATTAAAAAAAAATTAGGTATACATGAGAAAAATAAGCATGCATGAGGTAACAATAACAAGCTCATCCAATAAAAACACATAATAAGTACGATTATGACCACTTCTATACATGTGAGATATGACGCGTATAATATTTTAATTGTGTTTTTTTTTAAATTCATCGCTTTTAAGGCTTTGATTTCGATGGGTATAGAGTTTCAGAAAAAGATGGATGAGAAAACAACACTGTGCTTGCCATAATTAGTATTTCGGGTAAAAGAAAGTTGTTGCGAGCAAAGCTAGTAGCGTTATTATTTGTTATACAAGATTGTAGTATAGCGCCATCATAACGTGTGACGTTGACTTCTTGGAACAAGAATTTTGCAAGGTTATATTTAAGCAGTTTTCACACGGACAAAATACGGCTAGATTGCAAAGGATATGCGGCTTTGTGGTCAAATGCAGTGAACGTAATTATTCTAATAGCTTGATTTTGTACTTCTTGCAATGAATTAATATATCTGATATAAGTATTTCCCCAGCACACAACACTGTAGTTAATGTGTGAATGAATAAATTAAAGATACAACACAACATTATGCTGAAATACATTTCGTGATATTAGTAGAATTCAGATCCCGTAGGCAATCTTTTATTTTACTTTAAATGTGTGATTAGTAGATTCTAGATGGCCGTCTAGCTCTACGCGAAAATAATTACAAGAACTCGGTGGGATGGGGATGGCGCAGAGAAAGAAAGGATCAATGGAGGGAAGTACCTTATCGTTAGAAGTAAATAAAATTAATCTTTTTTGAAGCATTTATGTAAAGTTGGTTGGTTTGGCACCATTCTAGCAAATTTCGCATGTCTTTGTTAATGTTGGACGTGAGTGTTGTGAGACATCTGTCGTGGCTTCCGTCAAAGACTTGGCAAAATTTTAGGGGCGAAGCTCCTCTTAGTCTAACCTTGGCCTGCGTCAAGCGTTAGGCGTAACCATGATGGTGATGATGATTGTGGTTCGGTTAGGAAAGGACGCTAATTTCTGCAGCCCATGTAGGGAGCACGGCTAAGCGTCCGTGGGGGTGGGGGAAAGGGAGTGAAAGAGATAGAGGTGAGAGAAAGGCCGTAGTGGAGGGCTCCGGAAATTTAAATCACCTGGGGTTCTTTAACGTGCACTCACAACGCACAGTACACGGGCCTGTGGCATTTTCGCCTCCATCGAAAATGCGACCGCCGCGGCCGGGATCGAACCCGCGTATTTTGGGTGGCAGCTGAGTACCGTAACCACTACACCACCGCGGCGGGCAACCATCGTGCGGGGAGGCACGCACTCGCCCTCGGCGCGTGCCTCTCTCTCTCTCCCGGCGCATGCCTCTCTCTCTCTCTCTCACTCTTCCCTCTGCTGTCTTGTGAGAGAAAGAGCGAAAGGCGCGCGTTGACTATGGAAACGCTCTTAGATGAACGCTCTACCAGCTCGCAAAGAAGGAGAACGCGCCCTCACCCGCGAGAGACAACGTTGGCGCAGGCAGCGTCTCCTAGCGAGTTTCTTGATTGAGAAATACAGACTGCTCGCGTTGGAGAACCGTTCACCGGCCACCCATATATATATATAGGCACTGGATCGTGACTTGCAGTGAAGTACCGGTAGGAGATTTCACTAGTACAGAGTCGAACCATAAGGATTCGTAGCGTGCGCGTTAACTAAATTGTCTGCACGTTTTGTTATTTTACTAAATTAATCCGGAACTCGCCACGATCTACGATGAACCTCCCGAGCTTCGCTCACTCATCACCATTCACTCCGTGGATATGCTGTAATTTTTTTGGAGGGCTTCGGACGAGGCCGACAAAAGTACTCCTTAAATCCTATTGCGCTTTCCATTGGGCGAGCAGGAGCAAGGAGAACGAGCAGCCAGAGCAGCACACGGGGCAGCGGGAACATGAGCTCTCTTTTCCCGAATCTAACAATCACGCTGTTCCGAGAGCTGAGCAAATATAGGGCGCGCGTGATGTCAGGCGTCATGTGACCAAACTTGATTGATTGATTGATGATTGATTGTGGTTCGGTTTAGGAAAGGACGCTAATTTCTGCAGCCCATGTAGGGAGCACGGCTAAGCGTCCGTGGGGTGGGGGGAAAGGGAGTGAAAGAGATACAGAGAAAGGCCGTAGTGGAGGGCTCCGGAAACTTGGACCACCTGGGGTTCTTTAACGTGCACTGACATACTTCTCCCGCTCTCACGCGCCCGCGTCGCGGACATGTTCAGACGCGCCGCATGCTCGCACTGTCCGCGCGCTGGTGTCAACGCCTCCCCGGGCATAAAACCAGAAGTGACGTGGGAACGGTCCCTCCGCGCTCTCTTTACTCTGCCGTTGGCGGCGGAGGAGCAAGAACTGCTCTCGGCTGCCCTCGGCGCTGAAAAAGTGCGCCGCCTCGACCAATGAAACACAACGCTCCCGCTCCTGCCCGACCACTGGAAGGCGCCGCAACTCGCGAGCGCACTTTGAGCGCAGTTAGAAGTGCTCCTGCTCCCCGAATGGAAAGCGCTACTAGTATTTATTGGCGGAGTTTGTTATCTTCCGTCATGTCTGGGTCAACCCGACGAAAGAGGCTGGTCATGTTATCGACGCACAGGCGCCCAGTTATTTAACTAGAGAGGGCAAGCGGCCACCGTTTTGTACGTCAGCGCCGGATGACGGAGCCAGCTTGCAAAGAGATCGACGCTATGCGCCCGCCGATGCTGCGCGCACGCCCTTCTCAGCTTGATATCGACGCCCGTTTTCGGAACACGAGATACGAGCATGGCAATTCGCCTAGTCATGTCGCCTGTTCTCTTAATCAAGCTTATATGGGCGTGTATTCCATGAAAAAGAACAGGCTAGCAGTCGATGGTCAAAGCCGAGTGCGCGGGTATCAGCGAGAACATTAGCCGCAACATATTTGCAAGTCGGCGCCGTCATGCGGCGCTGATGCACAAAACGGTTGCCGTTCGGGCTCTCCAGTTAAAGAATTGGGCGGCTGTACCTCATGAAACTTTCGTTGGGCATTTGGATATGAAACAGAATATACCGTTCAGCTCGTTCACAGCGATCAACACTCGGGCCTCTTGAGACTAGGTAACGAACAAAGTTGCTTTGCGACGGAAAGGGTTCGCGATTCTCGTACCATGTACGAGCGCCATCTTCCTAGTTGAAGCACACATTCCTCAGCTCATTCGCGTTGGTCGAGCAATTGAAATCCGCGACCCATTAGAAATGAGCAAGCCAGTTCCCCAAGTTCCAGAAAATGGCTCCATGGAACGTTTTAGGAACTCGTTAGTTCTGAAGTATATACGAACCAGGCCTTCCACACCATTTTGTGGTGTCTCTGACGTCAATTCATTGAACAAATCGCAAAATACGATTTAGAACAGGGAATGTCGCAGGAGCCAACGTTTCGACAAGCGGACGTGTCTTCGTCCGGGCGACAACTCTGACGTCAATTCAGAGATACGTCCTTGGGGGTATGCGCGGACTCTTCGGTGGACCCGATGTGCAGGTGTCGTCATTGCAGTTGTAGGAATACCAGGAAGGATTTGGAACATTGGCCGGGGCTACCCAGCACCTCCATCAGTATCTGGGGCGCCACAGATACTGATGGAGCCGAAGAACAGTACCGTGCGGCTGACGAGCGCTCTATCGGCAAAGCCGCTCCGAGTGGCGCGTGCTGTTCCCTAAGAACCACTTCTTGCTCTGCGCTGTTTTGAACGCCTGTTAGCTCGCTCCTACCGCACATGATGACCAGGTAGCAATACGTGAGAACGTCCCAGTGGCCTGCACATTCCAGTTACTTTGATGAAGAACGCCAGTGGCTCGTGCCTTTTAGATGCAGCACTGAGAACAGGCGTACTTCAGCGAGCAACATTCATACATCAAATCCTCTTTCATATGGTGTAAGTCCATAAAAGATGACCCAGCGGAAGGCGTACCAACTATGCTCCAATTTCTTGTGTGACAATATTTTGATTGCCATATGTTTAGGTTCTATTCTTTGTGAAAAAGTGAGCATACCAAAATGTAAGTAACGTTCTAACTAGCGGAAGTACAACTAGACTTTATATGACCGACAGAGGAAATTCCCATGCTTTTAATTTTAGAATTATTTCGAATACGTTTTGACCAAACAATACACTGGCGGAACTGGCCAACTAATAATTTTAGCTGAGACGTTTACCGCTCGGGCATCGCGAATATCTCACCGAAGGCAGTGCCACAGCATTTTAACATGTCAGGTCATTGTTTTGATTAACTCAAACTTTATATACTTCAAGGAAACTTCCGCTCGCCCTCAGACGGAAAGTGCATGCAGGGAATTGTATCTCACCTACAAGTTCAATAACATCCAGCCTGTAGGTATGGCCTTTCAAACGGGGTCCCTGAGTCCACTAGATAAAGTGGACGGTTAACGACTATTGCTGTAAAAGGTTAAGCTGTTTGGGCTGCACAAGCCAACCGTGTTTCTTCAGAAAAGCCTCTATTCACATGTCATCCTCCAGTTCGACGATCATCGCAGCGTTGAGTACATGAGCCACTTTTTCGCCAACGTGCCAAGCTTTCCTTCTTTTCAGCTATACAAGTTGCACTAAACGTGTCACCCAAGTGTCTTCCCCCTTTTCTCGTTTTCTTTTTCGTTTTTTCTCTTTTCGCACGAGCCCATTTTCTCCCTCTGAGGACGGGGGAGAGCGTGCAGAGCGTACAGAAACGAACGCTCGAGAAGGCAGTGGCCGTCGTGACGGAGACGACCCCACTTGTGGAAATGCTGGTCCCAGCGACATTCCTTCTTCTTCATAGTTTTTAAAGATCATTTCGCTGATTCAAGCCTCCGTCTACTCCAGAGCTTCTCTTCTAGTTTGAACCGCAGTCGTAGTGGCATACGGACATGTAGATAAATGTGTAAGACAATTGTTCTACGGAAAACTATCGGCGAAATGCGAGATAACTAAGTGCTCCCTACGTCTAGTGAACATCGCTCGTCTCTTTACTGATGAGTATTTTGGCTGGCGCACACGTAGAGTTAAAATCCAAACTAGAAGAGAAGCTCAGGCGAAGATGGATGCTTCAATCGATGAGCGAATAGCGAAATACGATTTAGAACAGGGAATGTCGCAGGAGCCAACGTTTCGACAAGCGGACTTGTCTTCGTCAGAGCGGCAACTACCTTCTCCAGCGTTCGTTTATGTACGCCTTTGCACACTCTCCCCCACCCTCAGAAAGAGAGGAGAAGAGCAGCACGCGCGAACAATAAAAAATAAGAACAGTTAAGAAACGAACAGTTCAGAAACACAATATACTGCTTCGTGATTGTCGCACATGTGGTTCTGAGTACGTCCTTTCTGCAAGCTTATGCTTGAATAGCTGTAAAAGCAGCTGCAAAGACCCGGTGGGATATTCTCAAGCTTAAACACTGCAGCCAAGGCGAGCAGAGGGTGGCGGAGGTCGTAGCTCCGGCTTCCCATGCTACCATGCGCCCGCCTCTGGGGCGCTTATTATTATCCAGAAAGGTTCATTATTACTCATGGAATGTTGCACACCCGAACGACAATTTGATGATGAGGCTTGCCTTAGTGCAGGCCTTCGAAATTTAGGCAATGTGGGTTTCCTAAACATGCATAACACAGCAAAGGGTCTCGGCCACCTCTGCCTCCATCAAAAATGAAGCGTCCCGCCCGGACGGGAACGAAGCCGCTCATTTCGGCTCAACATTAAAACGCCATAACCACTAGCCAATGGCGGTGGACGGATGTTCGAACGTAAAGTCTTGATGTAAGGTTGTGCTGGAACTGCATTTAAAGGAATGATAAATGTGCCTTTTGCTTTTGAAGTTCTGCAGAGGTGCATCAGAAACATTGTCAGAAGAGATCAATGGTTTTACAAAGATAGTTGAGCAAATGATCCTAACTCATCAGAAAATTCGGTGTCGGCATTTGGCTCATGTTGCTAGAGTAGACAAGGTGTCAAAAAATAGGAGAAATGTCCCTCAACTACGTGGGCTGCTCATTTTAAAGAGGGTAGGTACGTACGAATCCACGTCACCTGCCGCCTGCTAAATAACAGTTTTGAAACATTAGCGAAACGGGTGCTGGGTAGGAATCTGAATCAAATGTTATTATTGAGCGTGGTGGTTTTCATAGCTCTTCAAAAAGGCATTCTCCTCGAAACGAAAATGTAATACTTACCTGCACCGCGAGTGCCAAGCCGAATGGTAGCAATCAAAAATACATGTATGCACAAGGTCTTCATGGCGTCAATACTTGCAGTGCAAGAATACAGCCTGTAAATAATAAGACAAAGTTATGCTGCGTCCAATAATATAAATGTGACGAAGAAATTCAGCTTTAGCTCTTTTCTTGAATGCGACAACCGCCATGCATTTTCACCGTCAAGTCTGTTTGTTCAACTAAATATATTCGACTTACTGTCGAAAGTGCTGTGAATTTTAGCAGAACAGGTTCACGCCGACAATAAAGCGGATAAACCAAATGGATATAAAGTTCGCAACCTTTATTAATAATTGCCTGCAATATATGGCATAGTAAATGAATATGACATAGGAACTGGTCGCCTATCTGCGTGCTTCGCTGCAAATGACGGCGAAACACTAGAGTATTCTGCCGTCCCTGATATATCGGCATCTCCTTCCCACTCCTCCCAATCCCCCCGCTCTCCCCTCTCCACCCGCTCCTCCCACGATGGATGCAATGGAGATTTTGCTGAATTCAATTCAGATTTCCCGTGTTCGCTCGGGCCGCGTCATATGCGACTTTTGATTACTGCTCGCTTAACGGGAAACTTCGGCGATTTTTTCACCGCATACTGTTATCGCTATTTTCAATGATACTGATAGTACTTTAGTACGTAGGATGGTTCCATTTGCGGAGAAACCCACCAATTATTTGAAATAACCGAATAGACAATGTGTGCAATCCGATACCGTAACCAGTAAATGCTGCTTACAGTGTATGCGGTGACATCACAATTATCCGCGCCATCAGAAGTATAGAGATGGTGCCCGAAAACTGAGAGTGGTGATGTCATCCGACGATATATTGAGTTACATGCCAGCTTTGAACTTGACAGCGTCGATTTGAGCGCTGAAGAATCAGCCCGCCTGCTCGGATATCGGCAGTGTTGACAGTAAGACGTCAAAAACACAGGGTGGCCTACGTGAGAATCCACTGAACAGATTCAGAAATTGTTTTTAGGAAAACTAAATGGCTTGCAACTGCCTGGCTTGGCACATATTGCTACAGCAGCTATTGGTACATATTGCTACGATGCGAACATAAACGGAAAATTTCATTGAGATCTGCACACACTCAAAAATCGTCGAATCGCCCTTTAACACGTAGTGTCTCATCGACACTCCTTTAAGATGTGCATTTTTCATTTACTAGCGTAAAAACAAATCGATTGTGCATTTTTAATTAAATGAATGCTACGGATCACACTTATGCAAATACATTTTGCCTCAAATAGCTATAGGTTTCCCTAGCGCTGGCAATTGTTGACGTGATTACCACGTGTCACCAGTTCTAGAAGCTCGGTTAATTTCTGCCGCCCGGCAATAACTGTTTTCGCCAGGCGCTTGAATGGAGTGATGGACTGACAGAGCTTTTTGCGTTTAGGGAGCTCAAGAAAGATTATCGTCTTTAATAAAACCCCATACAATTAATGTCTCATGGATTGGCAAGGGTTGCTTTGCACATTACTGAATATAGATCGCAAGTGGTCAAAACTATATATACTAAAGAGGTAAAAGGAATAAAAATTCGACTCCATTCCTCATGCAAATGGATGTAGAACGACGCTGTTCTACGAGACAAGCAACAAGCTAGGACTTTAAAGAATGTAGAAGAATGTTAGAAAAGCAACGCACTCAATGCAACATAACGCTTCAACTAACACTCACTACCGGATGGGCTATCATTGTCCGCCAATACAGCACATACATATTGGCCGGTTGGTGGGTCAGGATAGCTAACCACGAAACCAGTTTATATATTTTTTTTCTAAATCAGGGCAAAGTCTCTTACAAGGAGGCCACAGGTTCAACATCGTCGCTTTCTCTTTTTTTCCTCGCTGTCATTTCCCGCTCATTATTCGTCTTCATCACTTCTGCTTCCACGTCTTCATCTTGATCATCACGGTCGGGTTCGTCTCGCTGATCATGAGGGTGTCCGTGATCCGGCCCTCGTCCTGCTTTTTGCCACTGTTCTTATATGTTGGTGTCTCATTCTTCATCGTCCTCCTCTACTCTGTCCCCAACGTAGTTGCCATATGCACCCTTCTTGTAAAGACTAAAGCCGCCTGACAATAAAAAACAAGCCCTTGTCCTTTCCCTTTTCATTACTTCATAGCGCGTGTCTCGTGCTGGCAGACTTATTGCTTTCAGGTAGCATTCGACCGCGTATTCGTCAGCTGCTATATCGCAATAAGATCATGCACAATTGTCAACTCTCATGTCTAGGACGACGGAGCCCCTTGCTCGGAACTGCACGAGCGACTTCTATTTTGAAACGGGCCACATCTGAGAATGCGCAGCGCGGCTGACGCGCCTGCGTTGCATTCGCGACCCTTGGTTATGACCGCGGATGCAAGAACCGCTTTGGCCGTCGGCAGCGCGGTCAACGGGTGGCGAAAAAAATTCACAGCATATCCTCGGAGTGAATGATGATGAATGGCCGAAGCTCCGGAGGTTCATCGTAGATCGTGCCGAGTTCCGGATTAATTTAGTTAACGCGCACGCTGCGAATCCTTATGGTTCAAGTACGCGCAAGTGAAATCTCCCACCGGCACTTCATTGCAAGTCAAGATCCAGTGCCTATATATATATATATATATATATATATATATATATATATATATATATATATACATGGGTGGCCGGTGAACGGTTCTCCAGCACGAGCAGTCGATATTTTTCAATCAAGAAACTCCCTAGAAGACGCTGCCTGCGCCAACCTTTTTTCTCTCGCGGGTGAGGGCGCGTTATCCTTCTTTGAGAGCTGGTAGAGCGTTCATAGAAGAAAGAGCGTTTCCATAGTCGACGCGCGCCTTTCGCTCTCTCTCTCTCTCTCTCTCTCTCTCTGTCTCTCTCTCTCACAAGACAGCAGATGGAAGAGTGAGAGAGCACGCGCGCAGGGAGGCACGCGCCGAGGGCGAGCGCGAGCCTCCCGGCGGCGCTAGGTGGCTACATACATACTACTACTACTACTACAGAGCAGGGAACGACCCACACCCTAAGGAGCTTCGCCCCTAAAAAGGAAGCGTACTGTTGTCAGTGCCCAATACAAGCTGTTCTGCATTTTGACTCTCCGTTCGCGGTCACGTTGTCCCAACAACAGAATCGCGGCCACATAAACTTTATAGAGTATTCTGTGGTTTTCTTCGCATCAGGCTGCTCTGAAGCTGCCTTGTGGCCGCTACAGAATTCTGCACTTGCAACTGTGAATAGAGTGCTCTAGGGATTTTATAAGGAAGGTCGGCTTGCTGATGCTCCCCGTCATAGGCCAGAAAGGGCTACAACAGACGAGGAACCGACTGATCGTCGTATGTATGGGCAATCCACATTACATTTAGTCGCAGTCAACGCATCTTTGGTGAGCTGCACTTAATAGTAGGTTTACGAAATTAAATGACAGCACACGGCAATAAACGCTATGCGCTATGAAAAATTCACAGAGTGATGCGTAATATACATTGTGCGGCGCATTGGCGGTGTGATATGATAGGCCAAACCGAGAATAAGTACGGAGTATAAAACTCACCGATCCGGATGATTTTTTTCTCTTCGGGCGCTGTACAGATGACAGCGCTTCAGTTGATTTCCTTTCCCCAAACTCCGCTAGCTTCAACACTAGCTGAGGAGGGAAGGTGTTTGAAGGTTCGAATCGGCGCCCCTCGATGGCTCGAGTACTCGATGGTAGCGCAAAGGAAGAGCCGTTGCCCGGTAAAGAGAAGCTTTATTGCACACTCAGGCATCTGCCCGGGTCCAAGCCCGAACCTCCGCTCCCTGCTCACATCCCAGGCGTCGTCACTTCAACCCTCGGTTCGACAAAGAGTCCTCCAACAAGCCAATCATACTTGGGGTTTGACATCACGCAAACCAATCGCACAAACACTTTTATGACACACACGGCATTGGTCAAACACCGAGGGGATAGGTTCAGTGCGCAACACACGTCATTTCCCTCTCTCTCCTACGTTGTCGCCTGTGTATTAGCCCAGACGACCGCCGGCGCCGCAGGCTCTGCTCGAGCTATCCTAGGAACCCGCGCACCACGTCTCTTTCCGGAACCCGCCACACAGCCGCGAGAATATTTGCCGGCACTGTCCACTAACGACATGTCATTTTTCATCTCGACCTGTCATCGTCTTTCCATTTTAACGACCTTCGTTGTTGAAACCCTGCACATTTCGAGAACCATAATTGTAACCCGAATGCGGTTGCACACAAAAGCATCCTTCGGTCGCATCTGGCGGGGCGGCAGCAAGGGACGCCTACTGATGTCAAGCTGTGACTGAAGCCGGCCGTCGTGCGTCGCTTCTCTCTCTCTACACAGCTCGCTTCCTATTCAACTCTTTATTTCATCCTTTCTTTTTTTGCCAGCGCGGAGGCTGCACTGTCCCCCGACAGCACCCCTTCTGGCCTGCGTGGGCTCTTCTGCACTTCCTTTCCGCGGAGCCGATATATATTCCTAGTTTTCGGCAAAGGTATACCGTGGTACTGGGAATCGTTCTGCGCTTTGAAGTATTCTCACGCACCACCAGCACCACGTGTGCCCTGCATATCTTGAACTCACTGCTTCTGCCGGCCAAAGGAGTTGTCGCGACCGCGGAGATAAACAAGGACGAAAACTGCAAGGCAAGCTCGTTAGTAATGGTGCGCCTTGTCTGATGTTACCCATTTCAAACTGCAGATGTCAGTCGTGTAGTTCCGAGCGCGACGTTCCATCGTTCTAGACATGAAAGTTGCCCACTGTGCCACACGGCACCTTGTGGCAAAACATAGCAAGTCTTCCATGCTCGCCGCCATGAATAAGAGTGGTGCTGAGAAATACTCTCCTGAATAAATGTACAGAAATACCCATTATAAAGGACACTATATTATATCCACTATATTGTGGGCACCGAATATAGCGGACACTAGCGGACACCGAATATCATGGACGCTAATGGAACGACCGCCACGACTGCTCGGTTGGTAGAGCATTGCACGCTTTATCTGAACGTTGTGTACTGTTGCCAACGAAGACTGGCGTGTTTTCTCTTCCACTTTAATCTATTTCTATTTATCTCATAACTACTACACTGCAGCTGAAAGTCAAAATAAGCTCCCCTATGCCTTGTTTGATATCTTTGTCTCTTTATTGGTTTGTCTGATGGACAAGTATTTCGCATTGTCTTATATTGCGTATACGTACGGGCACGCGCTGCATATTTTTACTGATGGCTCTGTGACACAGACATATTTGGCAGCAGCTTTCACAATACCTACCATGGGCATGACATAACGCTTCCTGATAGCGCATCATACACCGCCTACTGCTGCTGAACTGACCAGTGTCCGAGAAGCTGTCCGCTATATTCTACAACAAAGACCTGCGCAGTGGACATTATTTTCAGATTCTAGGTCGACACTTCAACTAATAATGAACTATATGAAGCAAGGAGCCGCTTATAGTGCTATTGTTAGTGAGATCATCTGCCTCCTTACTGAGCCTTCTCAATACGTACAAAACTGCGGGCGGCAGTTGATTCCCAGCCACTGTTAGATCACTGAGAATGAATAAGCTGACGCCGAAGCGAAATTGGCACGTGTCACCGCCCCACCGACAGCTGTCCATTTTTCAAGAGACGATGTCAATGCCTTGCTCTCCACCTCCATGAAAGCCTCAATGACGCAACTATGGGATGACCCTGACCTTCGACAAGAGCGCCTTCATAGACTTGACGCCGGCGTGTGCTTTCGTCTTCGTCCAGCTACGACGAGATCAAGAGACGCTGTTGCACAGGCGAACGGTTGGGTGTTGCCTACACTCGCAGATATCTCTTAAAGATCGGACAGGAAGAGAGTCCCGATTGGCGCGTGTGTCAGACATCAGTGACTATACACCATACCCTCTGCGTGGCCCTCAATATTCGGCCAAAAGGCGAACACTTCAGTGCGTGGTAGATGGTTTAGACTCCCGGCCCTTTTCGGAGGAGAAACTTTTAGTTGCATGGAAGCACGTAGACCATGCACAACGCAACTCCAAGGCACTTTTTATTTTCTTGTAGGACACAGGTTGAGATGCCCGTCTCCAATACTGTGCAGTAAAGACTACTGCGCATGGTGCACATCCGCTTATAGCACGTCTATAGTGACTAATTTTATTTAGCATCATCACCTCTCATACCTCTCTCTATATCTATCCCTTTTCCCCTTACCCCTGTGAGGAGTAGCAGGACAGCGACTTAATCTCCAGGCCGACATCTCCTTCTTTCCTCTCATTAAATGATATCTTCTTTTTTTCGTCTTGTCTGTTAGCTTCATAAGGTTGTGTGTGTCAGCACCCATATTTTCCCTTTTCGTTAATTCATAGCCTGGGTCTTGCACTGCCCGACTTGGTGCCTTCAGGTAGCATGCGAGGGTTTATTCGTGAGCTACCATCTAGTCATAAGGTCACGTACTATGTGGCGCCTTTCCGCATCGTGACCAAACGCTGAAGTGCTCGGATTCTTCAAGGTTTTCTCATTGTGTATGTCATTATTGCAAGACGAGCAGCCAAGTGAGATTTGGTTGCGATTTCTTGCTTGTGATTCCTGCTGCCTATTCGATTCTGTGCAATTGTTATGGTCTCACTGCCTGGATCGACCCCGCTTTTTGTGGTGGCATTTTGCGAGGCCGTTCCCTCTTTCGAAGGGATGAGTATAACACGACAATGAAATGTCTCCTCGCATAGCCGGGTGAATGGGAATTATAGCATCTAGCTGAGCTTGCCCATTGCTGTCTGTGTTTCGCTGGTCCGGCAGCGTTTGACGCGGATGAACCCACGTCCACGCGTCGCCTCCATAACACCAAGGACCAACGCCTTGTGGTAAATGGAAGACCTTAAATAACAACTGTATACAGTGCGTAGTAAGTGCCACGCGAAAAAGCTATCCGTCATATTTACTTGCTCCACATTGTCCCTTCAAAGTCGCTTCCGTGCTCCGGCGCCTGACAGAGTCGTTTGCTTGTTCCCACCACGCTCAAAGAGTGGTTAGTGGAGAAATGCTACCCACCATGAAATTATCGATGCTGTACCTCTGCCGATCGGCGCAGATAAGCCGCACGAAGCAACGCTGACACGAACACGGCTATGTTCCTTCTTACCACGCTTCTTTATAATGCACGGGCTTCTTCACACGCATGCATCGACGCGGACTTTGGAACGCGCTTAGAATGGTGCCACCATCCTCGAGAGGCGAACTAAAGCTGCAGTGAGAAACTTCGCCTCTCTTGCATGGCGGCAACGTTCCAGGTAACGTGCGCCTGGATGCGGTCGCGCTGAGCCGAACGAGAACGTCGCAGAAAGATGGAATAGTGAGCAGCAGCTAAGCGGCTCAGTGGGCCCCATCACTGTCCCTTCCGCTCCTTCGCTGGGCCCGCTGGTGTACTGCATTACTGGTTCGTGTACTGTATTACTGTCTATCTCGTTTTGTCTCCCACCCAGTCCGTGTTACTTTCATTGACTAAGGCACATTCCTTCACTTGTTCCATGTTTTTTGAAAGGCTGTTATGAGGTAGGTTAGTTTCTCGCTTGTATCACATTAACTATCACCACTATTAAGTCTAGATATTGCCATTTCGATTGTATTGTTCACCATGTTATTACGCACAGGAAGTCCCACTTCTATTTATAACTACGGGACCTCCTGTATATACTTACCATGTATTTTCTTCTTCATGTAACTAAAAAACGACCTGTGTAGAGGGGCAGGAAATATGTACAACCTATGCTTGCGGTACGGAGTCCACAGCCATACCAAATCTTTTCTGTACGACACATGTTGATGTCGCTTGTCGTAACGAACCTATGAGCGGTCCTATGACGCGAAAGTGCGGAAACACGCGATGCGCCTCGCCTCCTCTGCGCGACAGAATGTCTGAGGAAGAGGTGGCCTTTCCTCCTCGGAAAACGGGAGAATGGTGTCAAGGGTGCTGCGTGCTCGGTGGACGTAAAGGAGGTAGAACGGGATGGAACCAGTGGTCTCATGCAGCGCAGTATTGTAGGAGTGAGTCATAAAGGGCAAATTGCGTCTCAGTTTTTGTGCTTCGAGTCAACATAAATAGCAAGCATGTTAATCAGATTTCTGTTGACGCGCGCTTTCAGTCCGTTCGTCTGTAGACGGTATGATGTGGTGTGACGAAACTGGGAAGCTGACCAGCGAAGCAGCTCCTCGAAGACGTCTGTTACGAACTGGCGGCTGCGATCACTGATAATCGCGCGAGGGGACGCCTGAGGATTATGCATCGTAATAAGAAGTCAAAATACGTGCGAAATACGTGTACATAAACGAACAGAAAGGAAAATACGCGTACATAAACGTGATACCAAGCCTTTATTTAGTTAGGAATACATATTAGACTGCTTTTCGCGTTAGTAAATAAAAAAATAGCAGATGACACGTGCAGTGGTAATTAAGGAAATGCGAAGCACGCATCAGGAACGTAAAATGGATCTGCATTATCTGGCTATACCGATTTTTGTACATACGAAGTTAACGTAACGGCCGCAAGAGCAGCAGGACTGTGGCATGTAAACCATGCCGCTCTTGACACGCATGCCATCATTGTAATGTCATGATTTGTCATTTAAGTTGTGCCATAGCAATTTTGGTATATATGCCATTAACGAAAGTCGAAGCATATAAATCATGGCGCTCATAACTTGCATATCATAATTTTCATGTTATAACCTGTTATTTATGTTCGCCATGCGCTCATGTGGCGGTATACCAATTTTTATACACAACCTGTAACGAAACGGCCAGGAGAGCACAAATTCGTAGGCGGATAGATAGATAGATAGATAGATAGATAGATAGATAGATAGATAGATAGATAGATAGATAGATAGATAGATAGATAGATAGATAGATAGATAGATACTCTCACAGGCGCCGAAGTTCGCTAAGAAATGCTTCGCATTTACAAAAGTGAACGCGCTAGATATGTGTTGAAGAGACCTTACGTGTTGAATAGAAGCAAGAGAAGGCGCGCCACCATATATAGGTCTTTAAAGCAACAAAAATAAAAGGTCCCAATGATTAGGGCGAACGTAGCATATTTGGATTGAATTCAGCAACACCTCCCTTGCATTCACTATGGGATGAGGGAGAGGGTAGGATAATGACTTGGTTGGTAATTGAATAACATGAATTGCGATGTTAAAATTTAGTTGGGTAACATGTGCTGCAGTAGTTGAGAATAAGTTGTGGCGCATACCCGCGTAACCCTATTAGTGCACTACGTGTATGAGCCATACCGGATTGTACTGTCTTGAATTGTGGCATACTTGAAGAACATATCGTTTTACTGCTGTCTATAACAATCGTTAATATCCAACACACATTGAAACCCCAGCATCGCAATCTTGGTATGCACGAAACGAAGCAGACGACCAGGAGAGCGGCGAGACGTACGCAAATAGATAGATAGATAGACAGATAGATAGATAGATAGATAGATAGATAGATAGATAGATAGATAGATAGATAGATAGATAGATAGATAGATAGTATATGGTCAAAGTTGCTCAAGTTTGCCAAGAAATGCTTCATTTCTGAGATTTTACATCTCAAAAGCACGATTACAATCTGAGAGACGCCGTAGGGGAGGGCTGCAGAAATTTCGATCAACTGGGGTTCTTTAACGTGCATTGACATCGCACAGTGCGCGGGCTTCAGGATTTCGTCTCCATCGAAATGATGCTGCCGCGGCCGGGATTCGATCCCGCGACGTTGGGATGGGCAGCCGAGTGCCATTACCACTAGACCACCGTGGCAGTGAGCCAAAAAATATCTTCGTATTTCTTAAATGGAACAATGCATTAACTGGTATTTGCTACGTGATGACTGATGGTATAGAATGAATGTAGATATGTGTATAGTCGAGCCGAACCCAGTATTTTGCCTCTTATTGCTCATTAGGAGCGACTGACCACTCGAGCACTGCATGCTTGGCATGTACTCACGTTAGTGGAACCATATCGCCGCTGGATTTGAAAAGATAGAAGTAAACCTCGTATGTCCGGCTGCCGAG
The DNA here is from genome assembly GCA_013339685.2 of Hyalomma asiaticum. Lineage (NCBI taxonomy): Eukaryota > Metazoa > Arthropoda > Arachnida > Ixodida > Ixodidae > Hyalomma > Hyalomma asiaticum. The sequence continues at coordinate 22,671,875 of CM023486.1, forward strand.
CACCATAACGACCCCACAGTCGCGGCGGACACTGCCATCAAAGCCTCTACGCGGCTGCACCAGTGCGCTGTTGCCCTGCTGAAGGGCGCACGCACATGCGCGCGTCTTTTAAACGTGCTTTGCCCGCCTCACACTCTTTGTACGTATCTTCTCGTCGACAAACTGACTCCACTTGTCGGCATAATCTTGCGGTGCGATATTCGTCTTTACAAAGCACTACTTCTCCCAATGAGCAGATTGACTTATACATTTCGAATGCAACGCTGCTGCGTCCGTCATTGTATTAAAGTGCATTGTCGGTTGTCAAAACGTCGCGAAAATAAAGGACGTAGTGCAATTGAAAGCATTCACATTGCCACTGTTTTTTTCAAGGAAGCTCTGCGCAGCAAAAGAAAGGAAACAACACTACAAGTGAATAGCGGTGAGAATAGCCGTCGGTGTGCCGGCTTTTGCACTCGCCCAGCAGGGCCCGCAGGGGTTACCAACAATTGTCCACAGCATTCGTGTAACAAAATGCGTAATAAATGCGGCCTGTGCAGCGCATCACAAAAAAAGTCATAAGTGTGAACTCCGTCCACGGCGACATACAGAAGTATATATATATATATATATATATATATATATATATATATATATATATATATATATATATATATATATATAACCCGTGGCGCACCCGTGGCGCACCCAAGACAACCGCCCCATCTGCTACGCATGTGGTTTCCCGGCACACGTAGCGCGATTTTGACAACGACGTGAGTTTTTCTCACAGGACGACGCGCGACCGAATGCCTACGATTTCGTACCGAGACCTCAGGCGGCATCATCTGGACCACCTCCCAGCGGAGAGCCGTACTCCTCAACGCGTCGGAATTTCCAAGCACGCCGATCGCCATCACCGCGACGCCGTTCTCTTTCCCCCCTGCTCCGACGACCTCCGCCTGTACCTGAGGAAAACTAGGACCCGCAGTTCCGGAGGCAAGAACTGCGCAGCTAACGAACTTTTCAAGACCTTGTTTTTCGCCTTGTAATGTTGTTGCTGTTTCTGTTGAAGGTGTGTCCGTTCTCACACTTGTTGACACGGGAGCCGCAGTGTCTGTAATGAGTGAGAAACTTTGCCGCAAGCTACGAAAAGTGACGACGCCTCTTAGCGACTTCGTACTAAGCACTGCGAGTGCGCAACACATACGGCCTTTCGGAGCGTGCACAGCACGGATTGTTATTGAAGACGTTCTCTATACCGTGGAGTTTGTAGTGCTACCGAAGTGTTCACACGATATCATACTGGGCTGGGACTTCCTCCATACTCATCATGCTGTCATCGACTGTGCTCGCGCAGCAGTCGAGCTGTGGCCGTTGTTTGATTCTGTTTCAAACGACTCATCATCATTACCTGCGAAAGTGTTCGTTGCTGCCGACACCGCGATACCTCCTTTCTCTTGCGCTTTGGTACCGCTTTCCTGTGACGTGTCCACTGGTTCGACTGTTCTCTTTATGCCTTCTGAAACCGCCGTCCGCCGCAAGAGCTTCCTGATTCCTTTCGCAGTACTCACAATTCAAGATAAGTTCAGCGCAATCTACGTTTCAAACCCGTTTCCCTGCCCTTCGACTTTAGTGCGGGGAGAGTGCATTGGCAGCGCTGACGAATTCGATCCGTCCTCAACATGCGTTGTTCCTGATGAGCCGAATTGCCTTACGATTGACGCCATTGACGGTTCTCTTTCAACATCTATGGCATCATTCACCGAGGCACTCTGTCGATGCATCGACGACAATCTCACGGCTCAGCAGCGTGCCGAGATGATCTCCCTCCTTGAGCGCTTCAGCACCAGTTTCGATCACCACCAACCTTCCCTGGGCCGCAATACAACCGTTGCTCACAGCATCGACACTGGTCTACACGCTCCTTTGCGTCAGCGTCCATTAGTGTGTCAGCGTCTGAGCGCCGTATCATCGCCGAACAAGTTGACGACATGATTAACCGCGGTGTTATCGAGCCATCGAACAGCCCATGGGCTTCACCCGTTGTACTCGTAAGGAAGAAAGATGGCTCGATACGGTTTTGCGTTGGCTACCGTAGGTTGAACAAGATCACTCGCAAGGATGCCTATCCTCTACGTCGGATAGATGACGCCCTTGACTGCGTGCAAGGCGCCGAGTTCTTCTCGTCCTTAGATCTACGCTCAGGTTACTGGCAGGTACCCATGGCTGAGGCTGATCGCGCCAAAACTGCTTTTATCACTCCTGATGGCTTATACGAATTTACCGTTATGCCATTCGGGCTCTGCAACGCGCCTGCCACTTTCGAGCGCATGATAGACAACATCCTTCGTGGCCTTAAATGGCAGACGTGCCTGTGCTACCTGGACGATATCGTGGTATTTTCCCGTGACTTCTCAACGCATCTTCGACGCCTCGAAACAGTACTCACGTGCCTCACCTCCGCGGGCCTTCAGCTCAATCTAAAGAAATGTCGCTTTGGTGCTCGACAGCTTCTTATCCTGGGCTATGTGGTCTCCCGCGACGGCATTCTTCCGGATCCTACGAAACTTCGGGCCGTTGCCGAGTTCCCTAAACCGCGGACGCAGAAGGAACTTCGCAGTTTCATCGGCCTTTGCTCTTATTTTCGTCGTTTCATCCGCAACTTTGCCTCCATCATAGCGCCTCTGACGGACCTCCTCCGCGATAACCACGATCTTTCGTCATGGTCACCAGCATGTGACGAAGCCTTCGTCACACTCCGCTGCCTTCTTACGTCGCCTCCTATACTGCGACATTTTGACCCACGCGCCCCAACTGAAATTCATACGGACGCTAGTGGTGTTGGTCTTGGAGCTGTGCTTGCCCAACGTCAGCCTGGATTTGACGAGTACGTCGTTTCCTACGCAAGCCGTGCGCTCACCAAAGCCGAAGCGAATTATTCAGTTACAGAGAAGGAGTGCCTAGCCATCATATGGGCCATAGACAAGTTTCGGCCTTATCTTTATGGCCGGCCATTCACCGTGGTGACGGACCACCATGCGTTGTGTTGGCTTTCTTCCCTGAAAGATCCATCCGGCCGTCTCGCGCGCTGGGCGCTACGCCTCCAAGAGTACGACATCCAAGTCGTCTATCGATCTGGACGGAAGCATTCTGATGCCGACGCTCTGTCACGGTCACCGCTACCTTCTTGCTCCATGTCCCAGCCTTTACCCACATCCGATGCGTCATCGCTTTCCGTCGACAACATGCCCCTGGAGCAACGCAAGGACCCCTAGCTGGCTTCTCTCATGGACTTGTTGAGCAGGCCTTCATCAGACACCATCCCTCGGAAAATGCGTCGCCAGCTACACCACTTCGCTCTCCGAGGTGGCTTGCTCTACCGACGAAACTGTCTTTCCGAGGGCCGCCAGTGGTTATTGGTTATACCCAGACATCTCCGCTCAGATATCTGCGCCTCCTTTCACTCCGACCCTCACTGTGCACATGCTGGAGTGCTGAAAACGTACACCCGCCTTCGTCACCGTTACTACTGGCGTGGCATGTACCGCTTCGTCCGCCGCTACGTTCGTTCTTGCCTCGCTTGCCAGCGGCAGAAGCGTCCCCCTTCTCTCGTCCCCGCTCCACTGCAGCCCTTACCGTGTCCAAGCAGACCCTTTGACAGGGTCGGCATTGATCTTTATGGTCCTCTTCCCACCACTCCTGCTGGTAACCGCTGGATCATCGTCGCCATCGATCACCTCACGCGCTACGCTGAGACCTCAGCATTGCCCTCTGCATCGGCAGGTGACGTCGGTTCTTTCATTTTACGCCACATCATCTTACGTCATGGAGCACCACGTGAACTCCTGAGCGATCGAGGCCGCGTATTTCTGTCGGACGCGGTAGAATCGCTCCTCAAAGAATGCCACGTCGTTCACCGGACCACCACTGCATACCATCCCCAAACGAATGGCTTAACCGAACGATTTAACCGTAGTTTGGGCGATATGCTGTCCATGTACATCGCCTCTGATCACTCCAACTGGGACAGTATTCTTCCCTTTGTAACGTACGCGCATAATACTGCCATGCAGACCACCACTGGATGCACTCCATACTTTCTACTTTACGGACGCGAACCCTCTTGTATGCTCGACACCATTCTTCCATACCACCCTGATTTGACTGAGTCGACAACGGTTTCTCAAGCTGCAAGACACGCGGAAGAGTGTCGCCAGATTGCCCGCGTCCTCACCACTGCCGATCAACAGCGCCAGAAACAACATCGGAACAGCGCAGAGGCACCAGAATCTTACGCTCCAGAATCGCTGGTTTGGCTCTGGGTTCCCTCGGTCAGTCCTGGCCAGTCGACGAAACTTACTTCTAAGTACCACGGCCCTTACCGTGTGGTTAAACAAACTTCACCTGTCAACTACGTCATCGAGCCGCTTGCGCCATCATCTGATCTACGACGCCGTGGACGTGAAATTGTGCATATCGACCGGCTGAAGCCTTAGTACGACCCTGCTGTCGTTTCCTGCCCATAGGTCGCCAGGATGGCTCTTTTCTGGAGGGGAAGTGAATGTAGTGAAGAATGTGGACGCTATACTAGGACAGACAGGGTGCGCTACTCGCGAAGGAAGAAGACGTGTGGGCAGCCCAACGCGCGTGCTGGCTCCGCGATTGCCAAGGCTTAGCGCAGCTGTTTTCGGTCAACCTTCACAAGCAAGCCCCTTGCCTAAACGCCCTGTTTCAATATATATATATATATATATATATATATATATATATATATATATATATATATATATATATATATATATATATATAGACTTTGGTTGTCTATACGTAAATCGTATTGCAGGACACTGTTTGTTATTAACCGTCTATATGCATTTAGTGCTACATATGTAGTGGCTCCCGAGAACTTTGACTTATACGATAAAAATGTTTGTTATACACGCTGCACTTTGATTTTCTTAAATGATTTCGGAAGAAGTACACGTACGTACCGCAATAATGACCTCAGGACAAACTTCATAGTCCTCGGATGAAGTGTGCATATTTATATACTGTTTGTGGACGCGGAACTTCGCAAGTGTGAGGGCCGTCCTCAATCCAGGGCCTGGCATGACACATTATTTCAACGAATCTCGGGCTGATTATAATCTTAACTACAGCGACCCATCATACTAGAGTACATTTGCAAGCGTAAGCATTTCATGGTACAGGCCTGAGAAGGCCAACAGTTTGATGAATGAATTCTCTTCACTTCACTTCTGTTAAATCTTAGGAGATGTGGTAACGCGTATTTTATTTTTCTTAGCCTATTTGGAGCTTGCTTAAGAAGCATACGAGAGGAACACAACTTTTCTTGTTTTCTTGGAAACTTTGTCACCTTTCTAAAATGATGACTGTGCTCTCCAAAGGTAAAAACAAGCTGTGCTTGCAAGAACTAGCGCTAAAAGGATGACTGTGCTCTGCAAAAGAGCAAAACAAGCTGTGCTGCAAGAACTAGTGCCAATATTATGATGTTTATACACATTTGTTGAGTGGAAAAGAATTTACTTCACCAACATGAAACAATAATGTTAATGCTAAGTTAGCATTCTCAAGTGTTATAAAACGGCCGCAAGTACCAGCTAGTCATCCCATAGGTGTCCTAATATTGATTTCCTTTTATAACCTGTCAAAACATATCTGTGTAATGCTTCTCATGGCAGTTTATAAGGCAATCTCTTCCAACAGCAAGAACAGGTGCAATAGCTAGGGACACACTGTGATATAGATATCTATTTTCAGAGAAAGCAAAACAACGAAATAAATAAAATAGTGAACGAATTTTTACCAGGCCAAGATCGAATCCTGCGTTTCTTGGGCTGCTTCGTGCATCCCTCGCAAATTTTTACACATGAAATAGGCCTCACCGGTAGCAAACACGTCACTTATCTCGGTGTGGCGCACCCAAACTTTGGTTGAAATGGCATAGTGGAAGATACAAGGTACGCAGGTATGGAAGAAGATTTGTTTTGGTCCATCGAATTTATTAACGTGCGTTTCACTACCTAGTCGTCTGCCGAAAGAAGAATGAGAAAAGGAGAAGAAGAAGCAGCAGCAGATGATGAACACGACCCAGACGAGCCAAGTGCCCATCAGCTTCGCTAGACCTGCGCCGCTAGTGCAAGCTGAGCTAAATTTCTCATGAGATGGTGGAAAGATCTAAGGTTTACCTCAGCCCCAGTATATACTTGTAGTTGTTGTTTCCCTCAATTGTGGCACATACCCACCCTTGGGGATTGGCCAAAATGTCAGAAGTTCAAATATTTAAGCCTGAGGTACTATGGAATACCAATCAGAATCGAATAATCAGGATGAAATTAACAGTGAAAAGTACGAATTTATGAAAACAACCGACCTGAATCAGTTATAAATTTTGAAACAGTAGAGCACACATCCCTGTGGCAATGTTCTAATGAGGAGGCTCCCAAGGACTTAATATTAGAGGCAGTGAATTGCAACCCAACCCTATGAAAAGAATCTTCTAATGTGAGTTCTCTTAATGAGGATAATCAAGTGCATTTTATATTCACTTAATTTCTCTCCCCACTTTCAAACTTTTTTTTCGTCTTCAAGAACCCCGAAGTTAAAATCACCAATGTTTGTCTCAACTTGGTTAACCTTGGAGGTGTATTGTGGGCTGCCTAGTTGTTTGCGCGGTACACCGACGGGGTTTGGGTATGGCTAGGTGTTCATAGTAACTGAAAATGTACAGTTCAAACATTACAAATGTGCGATGTGAAATTTGTGGGAGAGGGGCCGTTGACATGAAGAACCCTTTCTTAGAAAACGCATCTGTATATTCAAATTTCCACGTGATATAGACGGATAATTTCCCATGCAGAATTTTCGCTCAGGCTTGGGGCTCTCTATTCTTTTAACTGCTTACCTGGTGTTATAACTTACGGCTGCGGTCTTTATTCACCAGTTCAGTTGCGTGCCGACTGTGTTTACTTACATTAGACAGCGTTGTGCACAAACGTCCGGAAACATAGAAATGAGGATGGAAAATGACAGAACGTATGAGCGGGCTTGTTGGTAGTTAAGCATGTCGTAGCAGGAGTTAGGGACAAAGACGGAGCGAAATCAAGGCTGGTAAGCTCTGTATCTAGTCTTCACTTCTTCGCTTCGTCTTTGTCCCTAACTGTGCGCTAGCTGCTACGACATGGAAAATGATAGTTGATTAATGAATAATTCACCAACGCATTTCGGTAATACTCTTTTTATGCACTTTAATTATGGTAAAGTTTGCAGGGATCTGTACTAGCTTTCATACCTAAAAGTGGCATCCACACTAGAGCTCTTGTATTGCCCCTTCTTTTTTACTGCTACAGGTATGTGTGGGATGCTTGTCTTGTAAGCTTCAGACACTCTTATGTTAGCTCAACGTTACAGAAAAAATATCAGTCACATGGCTGCCCCGTTCTTTCTCACCTTTGTACAACTGCTTTTATTTCGCATTCTTGAGTCACATTATGCTTACGAGAGTGGATGGCTTTTAAAATGTTATATATCTCACCTCGAACACGTTATATGCTGTTTCGTGCAGGGCTGCAGTAGTTATATTACATTATCGTCCAAAGGGTAGCATACTGATTATCCAGCTTATAGATCCTTCGCTGTCACTTCCTCCAGCACCATACGCTGTGTTCCCGATTTTCTGTGTTTTATTTTACGCTTGAATCTTTCCACGTAACAATATTATGTTTCCATATTAATTCTGGGTGTTGATATATATTCGCTTTATAATCATATCGCGTACACTTGCAATGGCTCAGTGTTTCGCAATGTAGCCTACGTTCATTTGCTGGGAAATACAGACCAACTTCGTAGGAGGCTTTAATGCAGGGAGTGTTTATCTCGTGCTGCCTTAATTCAGCTTAATCAAAGGCTCTATTTCGCCAGGAAATATGTTAAAATGCATGTACGCATTTGCGTACATGCATGTATGCAAATGCGTACATGTCGTCAGCTCTGACATGCTTTGTAAAGGTGTAGAGTCCTTCAATATTGCTTTAACTGAAAGCACATTTACGGGTAACGCTTGTGTGGCTTCTGTAGTGTATAGAGTATGTGATACTGCATCTTGAGCTTCCTTCCAATTGGTGTACTTGCTAAAAGTACAGTGTAATGGCATGGTACTATGTTATGCCTGTTCGGAGTGATCATATATCATTCATTTTTCTTTCAATCGGAGTTTCATTGCTGCAACATTCTTTGGCGAGATTAAGCCTTTTCTACTAGAATGCCGCGTCCCTTCTCAGTTAACAATAACTTTTTGCTGGTATTATTTTTGTTCCTTTTAGATATATGATGTTATGGATAAGCAAATTCATTTGAGAAATTGCGATGAGGAATCTCTTATAGAACTCATATAGAGTCCGGTATGTTAGATATATGGCTATATCCCATATATTGCGTTTCCATATATGCAATATATAACTGTTAGGTGTAAATATACTCGCATATATAATAAATGCCAAGCATTTCTTCGCGATATCTATCTATCTATCTATCTATCTATCAATAGCCTCCTATGCTTCGATCCTGTCACGGACGACTTGCCTTACTTGGCAGAGAGCGAATTGGTGTGGTAGAGTACGAATATATTACTCACATGGCTAACAGATTATCACATCGCTACATGTCACACTCGTCACGCGTGACATGCTTATCGATAATGATATCACCTGTGTCTCATAGACGCAGCCCTCGGTCGGGAGTATGCGAATATACTCCGTAGGCGTTCGAATGTTCAATGAGCGAAGCCTCCTCAAGAACACCCAGTGAAACATTGATGAAAACACACCTTATGCCCACTAAAGCAGAGAAGTTTACACTGTTTGTTACAGCTTGGTATTTACATGGAGATATAGCGAACAGAACGAAAACTATAAGCATGTCTAAAAGGCTGAAAGGGGATGCTCCGTGAACGACTCGAAAACAGCCTACTTATCATTTGCCCGTCCACAGCTGGAATTGGCATCTTCTATATGGTCCCCTCACGAAGCATACCTGATTCATTCACTCGAATCCATACAAAATCGTGCAGCTCGCTTCATCGTGGGTGATTACAGGCGCACATCAAGCGTGTCTGATATCAAATCGAAGCTATCACTTCCATCGCTGGAGTCTCGAAGGAACATCGCACTTATCAGTCTCCTTCATAAGGTAATCTGCAGTCAACACCCATCTACACTACCGCTTATCCATGCGCATCATATATCTCGTCGTCTTCACAATCATCGAAGCTTGGAACGCCTGTTCGGTCGAACAAAGGCTTTCAATTCATCGGCGTTACCTCGTACCATATTGGAACAATCTTCCGGATAAAACTGTTGGCATACACGACCCTGGAGCGTTCAAAAAAGAACTACACATTTTGTTTTCATAGTTTTTTTTAATGTTTGTGCTCTTTTTCGCACAGCCTCGACTTTCGGCTAGTGCGAAGGATGCTCGCTCTTGTTAAATTCGTATGGTCGAGTAAAGCATCTTTTATTGCGCATTTCGCCTGTCGCCTTCAGCCTTATTACTACTAATATGTTCAGTGTATTGAAAGATTTGTATTTAGTATTCACTTTGTACAACTGACCAGTTTCTGTATTCACTAACTTACGATCTGTGCTGTTTGAATTATGATGTATGACCCCCCTCACACAATGTTCCAAAGAGGAACCTGGGATGTACTTGAATAAATAAATAAATAAATAAATAAATAAATAAATAAATAAATAAATAAATAAATATAATCACGCCTTAGAACCACGGTTGTGGGGCTTTGGCTCAGAATAACAGAGGATATTTAGGAATAAGCGCTCTCTCGCAGCAGATCTAGTCAATATGACCAAGGTGCCTGACCAGCAACAGCACGAAGCCGGCATCTTCTCGCGATCTTCTTCTTCTTCCTTTATCCCTCCGTAACAATACCCCCGGGCACTGAAGCGCCATCTCGGCGCATGTCTGAGGAAGAGTTTCGAGCGAACCGAAGTATGGGTTCAGCCGCGAAACGTGCAAAACGTGCCGGATGGGAGGCCATAGCAAACGGTAAATGTGCAATGTCGTACTTGACGTCGGTGACTTGGCGTAGGATTTCATAAGGGCCTGCCTAACGGGACAGAAATTTCTAGGGGAGGCACACACGACGACATGGGGCTAAAGACGGACCCAAGCACCTGGGGAGAACGTAACATCGTGGTGCCTGCGATAGTATCTTCCTTTTTGCGTGCCCTACGAAGTAGGTGGACGAGAACGGGCCACATGGCGAAGCATGTGAGCGCGATAGATGACGTCACGAGAATGCTCAGCTAAACCATGCGGTACAGAAGGGAGGATAGCATCGAATGGGCATGCGGCATAGCGATCATACAGAGGGTAAAAGGGCGAATATCCTGCAGTGTCTGGTCGTGACGAGTTATATGCGAATGTCACATACGCCAGCATGGCGTCCAGTCGCGATCTTTGGAAAAGTACGTAGGAAACATCTCTGTGATGGGGCGATTCAGATGTACGATAAGACCATATTAGGCTGTGGACAGCTTATGCTCTGTGGCACAATAGCGGTGCAGATCTTCGACAGCTCTAGACAAGAACGAGCGGTCGCGGTCTGTAACTGTCGAAGCGCACCAGGATGGACGATGGCGTCATGGAGAAGAAAGTCTGCGACGTCTGTCGGGCAACAAGTCGACAAGGCCTTTCATATCGAGTAGCGCGTCGCGTAATCGGTAGCGACAGCGATTATCTTGTTCCCCCGATTTGTCGTAGAAAAAGGGCCTTACGTGTCGAAGCCTATGGGAGCGGCTCTGACGGAACATCGATTAGATGGAGTCGCCCAGCAGGCGGTAGGGGACGTTTCTTGTGACGGTGACACAGGTCGGAAGTTGCGACATATCGAGGCACGGAGCGGTAGAGACCCGGCCGGAAAAAGCTACGTCGCGCACGATCATAGGTCGGCAAAACTCCAAGGTGTCCTGCTGTCGGTGCATCGAGAAGGGTTTCGAGAACTACGGAGTGCAGATGACCAGGACGCACATGGAGAAGCTCACGTCGGCCAGCGCTGATACAGCGGCGATAGAGGATGCCGTCGCGCAGCAATATTTGAGACCCTTACGTTTTTGAGAGAGTTGACAGGTGTCACAAAATTGCAGGCTCATTTTGAACGCATTCATAGAGTGCCTTAAGTAGCAAACAAATTTGAACACGAATAAGCGCATCCATGTGTCCTTTCAAAGAAAAAATAACTGATATAAATTATAAGTTGAGGGGAAATATATGCAGATAACAAAGCACGTACGAATATTTGATAGTGTTACGGTCGTAAGAATGTTCCTGGAATGCGCATTTGGATTCCGTGGTTTTCAAAGTCACAGTAGCACTGGTTATATTCAAAAGAATTTGAGATGAGCAGGTTCTCACTTTAGCAGCACGGATTACCTCAACTGTATTTTACAACATGCCTGTGCTTTCTGGGACCCATCAAAAGTAGGTTTGGTTAATAAATTACAGAAAATTCGAAACACTGCAGCCAAGTTTATCTGGGGTTGGTGTGGAAAAATCAAATTGTTGCCAAAATAAAAAAATAGCCAGGCCTGCGTGGAACCGCAGACAGTGACGGACCTGTACGCAAATACGTTGTAGGGGAAAAGCATCTTAGGGTCAAGACTTCTACGTTGTGCGTCTGTCCGTCACGGTGGGCCCATCCTGTAGGCAGTGCAGTCAGCCTGTGTGTGTGCATGTGTGGATCCATCCTCGAGGCAGTGAAACCAGACAGTGTATATGTAGGGTTGTCGGGTCAGTAACGGTTCTAACGAGTTTCTGCTTATGTGCTAGGGCTTTTCGCTTCTAACGACGTCGGCGTGGCCATGGTTAAACGATCTCATTTGGAGCGGCTGACTCTTCCTGCGGTAAACACCGCAGCACGTGAGGACCTAGCTTTCTCGTCCACTCTCGCTGTCACCATATATAGAAAACCGTTGCTATAGTCTTAACATGTGTGCAAAGGAATCCAGACCTCACGACAATATACAAATCATAACAAGAGGATTAAAATGCAGCAGATTTAAAGAGGTACCCAATAAATTCCTTTGTATATATTTGTACACTTTACGTCCCTCATTTCCCATTCGCAGCGGCAACGCGTAGGTGACGTACGGTGACATACCGGTACGATATCCATTGCTTCGCCACTTGTCGTGATTCACATTAGTGGACATGCGGGAATATTTTTTCTCAAAACTATTGATGAGTGGAATTGCTTAAAATGTGAGCAAGTGTGAGAGTTAATGAAGATTTATTTTAACACGAAAGTACGTTATGGCGCTGTCTACCACGACCCCATGCATCACTACCGTAACGGATATGCGCAGTAAAGTAACGCGTAAAAACAACGCTAAAAAAGACTTCTGCAGATGCACTGGGAATTGAACTCACAGCCCCCCGGTGCATCACGAAAGGTGACCGGTGCGCTACCACTGCGTTCGGGGATGTACAAATGCGCATTATAGTCCTTCTGGTCCCACTTCTTTCGTTCTTTGACGCTCTCGTCCGGATCAGCGAGCGCGCCTCCAGGCGCACATTGCGTGGAATGGCGCCACCACGCAGGAGAGATCAACTGAATAACTGCAGCTTTAGTTCACCTCTCCTGGATGGTTGCACTACTTCATGTGCGTTGCAAAGTGCGCCGATGCACGCATGCAGAGCTGCGTACATAGCCGCGTTTGTGCATCTTTGAACGTAAAGTAGCGCTCGATTTGTAGGTTATCGCGCGAGCGTCGACCGGCTGTAGGTCCCAAAGCCCAAGCAGCCGGACTCGGAAGTCTGAAAATTAAGTTTTTTTAATTCTCCTTTCCGGTTTCGCTGTTCCGCATTACATGGTCGACCCCACTACAATCTGGTCGCCATTTCTCTCTAGTTTTGTCTATTTGCCGAGATTAAGCGTAGACGGCGTAGCATCTTAGAGTAAGCGTAGACGGGGGTTATTGCTGCTTAAGGAAGAGCAAAAACAGAGTGGAAAGAGGGCCGGACGCCTCCCTCTCTTCGAAAGAGGATACTGGTCCGCGGCGCTCTCGTTCTTCTTGGTCGACGCTCGCGTGAGAACCTTCACATTGAGCGCGACTGTACGAGCGCTGATAGCGCAGTAGTAGAGCATCGGTCACCTTTCGCCCTCGTTCTCGTTTCCTTCCGACCGCTCTTCGAGTGTGATGGGAGCAAGAAAACTGCTGTGTTAGGCGCCAGAGCAAGGCATCGAAATCAATGTGACGGAAGCAAATATGATTCATACACTTCTCGCACGGTATTTGCAATGCACTGTATCCATTTAATTAGGTAAAATACTTAAGTTACCATAATGTGTAGGCCCTTGATGTTATGTAGGCGATGTGTGAGCGTGAGTTTATTTACAACAAGTGGTGCCATACCAGCGAAACATCGATAGCAATGTGCAAGTTCACTTCCGTATAACAATGAACATTCAACTGCTTATGCAAGGAGACATTTAACTTTCGTTTTATAGCGATTGGTTTGACAGAATGAGACATATTTTTCTTTGAACTTTTTGGTCCCCCTGCTCTAATGCCTCTGGCAAAGCGAGGTTATGTATGAATAACGAAGTAGGAACTAAGGATCTAGGCCTTGACACTAAGCCTTGAACTCTAGGCCTTGAACTAAGGATCAAAGGTCTTGATATTTGTTTTCTACAGTTATTTTTGTTTGCTCCTGTGTGATTAAAGTAACGGGACATTCGAATAGACGAAAGAATATCATCGTGGAGAGTGGGAGTGCGTTGCTGACCGTCGTGTATGTTGACGTGCGGTGCGGTGAAGTATGGAGCCGTAAACGGTAGGGCAGGAAAACACATATATTAAATAGGCGCTCTCAAAGAACACGCACGAACAGCCAAAAGAGTAAGGCTCGCGCGTTATACGTTCAGTCTTATGCATGCATGGTTCTCCAAGTGCAAAGTCACATGCATGCAAAGAAGCTCATGTATATGACGCCGTAGACAAGTTAAGCCGATGGGGTGACTGAAGGGACCCGGCGGAAGGAGTCGTCGCAGAGCTCTAAAGGTGGCGGGGGCTCGGGCTCTCAGGAACAGCACGAAGTTACGCCGGCCCAGCAAAGGCACAAGCCGGAACAGGAACCCAGCAGGTAGCGGCCACACTGGTCGCCGGGTGCTGTCAGGCAGCAGCCGCACTTGTCAACGATATTCGCAGGAGCGCGAGCAGTCAGGATGCTGCCCAGCACTTCAGCCCGGGTAGCCCTCTTGCAACCTTAGTTATTCGAACACCGTGTTCTTCTGCGTTTCGTGGCGGCTGTCCTCCTCGTGCCTACTTTCTACTTCCTCTTCTTTTTCGCTGCCACCGCCGCCACAAGCTCTTTTTTTCAGCAACGCGCCGCTCACTTAGCTGCCTTTGTCGTCCTCGTCTATCATCATAATCAGGAATAGAAAAGAGACCCAGGCAGCACACAATGTAGGGTCGGGAGTGCTTTCATAGCAGCAAAGCACGGGCCATCCACGGCCTAATGTTGCAAGCAGCGAGCGAGTATCGGGTAAGCCGCCGTCAATGACTGGCAACGTCAGGCCACTACAGCCGCTGCCTCGTCGATATCCGCAGGCCGTCCGTTGCAATTGGCAACGTGGAGCCGCTTATGCCGTGCTACTGCCGACATCGGCTGAGCCGCTCGTTTTCAACCGCAAATATGGCGCTGATTCTGCCGTCCTATATACAATACAGGCTCAGCCGTCGCGTTTTATTCGCAACATTGCGCCAAGTATGCCGCCTTAAAGCCGGCATCTGCTGAGCGGATAGCTTTCTACGGTACATATGGCACCGATTTTGCCGTCCTCTAGACAATATAGACAGAGGCATCACAATTTACCGGCTACATTGTGCCAAGCATGCCACCATAGAGCCGACGTCGGCTGAAGCGATCACTTTATTTCGCAAATGTGCATCGATTTTGCCGTTCTTCAGCACTGTCTGAAGAATGGCGAAGACGGCGCGATATTTGTCTAGAAAGATTATTTCACAGGAAACATTGAGCCGTTTCTGCTGTCCGGGAGGCAGCGTCGTCAGCGCCGCAGGCCTTCATGGTTGATATCAGTCGGGCCTTGGAGGCCTTGGAGGCATGCTCTATATAATAATTTAAATGCGATGGGGACATGCATGACCGAAATTCACTTGAGAGATTCAATATAAGAATGAGATGTATGGCTTCATATATTCACGTATACGCGTTTCAGTGCCGGAACACAGCGCATGTATGTTGAGCAGCATATATTATTCTGTTCGCGTGCTTTGTTTTTCATAAACACGGTGCACAAAATCATGCATATAAAGAAACTAATGATATGTACATCTAAGGGTGTTTTACGGGAACATTGTGAAATAGGCTGGCGCAACAGTTACCATTAGCCAGAAGGATCGACAAGCATGGTCGAAAATTATCTGTCAGTACATGTCACACAATTGCAACTACAGAAATGCAACTAGTTCGTGTTTACATCGATCGCCATAACCATCACAGATATGCTCAAGCAAAGATAAACATTCTGAAGCGGCGCTATACTACTGCCATTTAGCGACCTATGCAAGCGACGGGCATACGGAGGTCACAGCACAACAGCGAGGAGAGAAAAACAAATAGTGCGAATTTTATGGTGTGCTGAAGCTGAGATAAACTCTCAGAACCGGCGTTGGGCTACTGACATTTAGCAACCTATGCAAAGGAAGGCTGTACGGAGCTAACATCACGACAGCGAGGGGACAAAACAGATCTAATGGTAACATTATATTCAGAGGATGTTAGCTCTTTTCATACGCATTGAAGTGCATAGATCCCTCTGCATGGCAAATTCAATTTGCGAAAAAGGCGAAAACCAAAAAAGGGAGTAGTCATATGGCAAGCATTTTTCCTCTCCGAAAGTGGCAAACCAATCCACACACCTATAATTGATACATATAGAGCTTTTCTTGTTACTTTTACTAGAATGCAAGTGATCACACAGCGTTCTTGTGCGGCACATCCCCGTATTTTATGTTATATAAAACAGCAAACATTGGTAACAGCAACAGCTCTCTTCTGTCCCCTAGTTTCTTCATATGTTGCTCCATGGTCAAGCTGTGTTCCGAGCCAAGCTGTGTTCGATGCCGTGCCTCTCCACTACATTTCTTCAGTGCGTTAGCGAAACGTTAGCGCAAAAAAGCAGGTCCAGTGCAGACCAACGCATGTATCGCAGCTCGCATAAGCTCAGCACCAGAAAATATTTGTCTACTGGTCGGGTTAACCCTCCCTGCTTCACCGGCATGCTGTCGACTACTACGCAGATACAATAGGCTTATAATGCCTAATATGTCCACGGTGGTGCGTATAATTCCTTCTTTTTTAGCTTTTCTTGTGTAACGACCGTCAGTGCGTTCTTTGCGTACCTCACGAATTCGTTAACACATCGGCCGTCGGTTTGGTTGTACTAGTTATATGAGCAGATTATTTCGAGCTTGACTGCATGCTCTGTGCAGTGAATGTAGAATTTGTCACTGATATTCATATGAGGCGATGGCGTTGATAAAGCGCACACGTGCGTTTTCTAGCACTGAACAGCTGATCTATTTATAAACAATAAGGGCAAAAAAGGGGTGCGAGTCGAGACAGTTGCATCGCGGTACTTGTCGTGCGGGAAGTCAGCAAGTGTCGTTTCTGCGCTGGAGAAAACTGGCAGAAATTCATGTACAATGGCGGCACCGCGCCTCCGCGCCATGTTAGTTGCATGCAGTGCAGCATTTCGCTCGCGTTTTCAGCTAGAGTGAGTGGTTCAGCTTCTGCGAAATCCTGTGCTGCACGTAGCTGGCAAGAGAACACATATGCATGACACCACACTCCATCGGCTGCACCACGGTGAACTTAACTGATGCAGTCCCGGCGGGTGTCGCCGCCATCGTCCATAAATATTTCCCTGCAGGAATGCTGTCTTCCACGTTTTGCAACAAGCACAAAAAAAGAAAGAAAGAAAGAAAAATGCCCATATTCTGCGTTGAAGTAACCTAGGAAGGGCTGAGACGGCAGTAACACTAAAAAATAAAAAGTGTGTGAGGGGGGACGCGCTCCTCCTTCGTAGTTGACCACCATCATCATGGCCCCCTCTTTGCACATCCATTGTGCGCGTCTACAGTTTGCCAAGGTTGTCGTTCTGAACCTGCTTTTGGTGGCATTAGCTCTGTGCTTAGCCGTGTCCCCAGCGTGGGAGACAAAAATTAGCGCCTTTTCTCTTTCTCAAGAAACAATATATATATATATATATATATATATATATGTCCCGTTCGGGGGGGGAAGGGGACCGCGCTGTTTTCTGAGAACTTGCTTTCCGTGATTTCTCGTCGCTGTTGCAGAAACAAGCGTCGGACCAACATGGAAGGTGCACGAACGAGTTTGAACGGGTGCACGCAGTCTCTCTACGCGTGTCGGCACATGAACCGACTTTATCGATGGTTCAAGTTGACTGCGCGGTTTCTTGGCGAGGGTACCCCCAAAGACAATGTCCATCCCAACTGTGACAACGGTTGTAGATGAACACGAACCTGCGCCTCTTAGTGGGACTACAGTGTCGTCGCCGAGTTTGTATGGCTGACTTAAATCTGAAGAGTGTACAGCGAATGGCAAAAATCGGTAAGTTGCTAGACAGTTCTTTCAAAATGGGACATGGCACTTTTTGTTGCGACGTTAAAGCACCGGTTACAGCTTTATGTATTATTTGTGTCGTGAGGTGTGTGGGCACTTTATTTTGGAATTCCCTTAATAGTGACGCAGCACTGTCCCAAAGCAATTGTACTTCATGTAGTTAATCCTGTGCTTGTATCAAACACCCATTGTGTGGCGACTTGCAATTGTTGTAAGATTTTGCTCCTTCCCTGTATTTTTAATGGTAACATGATACTGAACACGCGCTCCTTGGTGTAGGACACGTGCGACAGTTCGGCATGCGATGGCGTTTTTAAAGTAGCCTTGAAAGATGTTCCTCCCCAGATATCTGTTCATAATGCATCTTGCACCTATCAATCATGGACATATTTTGCTTGAAGACATCCTTGTTGTGTGTCGTGTTAGCTCACATCTACATATTTTTCTTTCCGATGTATCCCAAAATTTTTGAAATTTCTTATAATACAAAGGGCTTCTATTTCAACTAATATTCCGTTTTACAATTAGAAAGAACCTTTACTCATGTTTCTTTTCCCTTTGGGTATCTAAAACGACCTGAAGCCAAGATCCGGTGGTTGAATTTTGAACATATATTCATTATTTAGTTAAAAAGACATCTTTATTCTGAATTTTCAAAAGCAGTGTGCGATTATGAGATCTTTCTAACATTTCTTGAGTTTGTGCGGTTGTTGATGAGTCGCACTGACTGTCCACAAGTTCCATAGAATGCTAGTATTGTGCTGATGCGCTCTAAAGCTCTGCTAACTTTTCACACCTCTTCTTGCAGGTCGAAGCTTTTCCCTTGTCGAAGCTTTTCCACTACGACGGTGCGACACGGGAGTAACATATTATCAATGCAGAGTCCACAAAATCAATGAAATAGTGCATTTTTTCAAAAACATCTCTTTCCTTATTTGTTGCGTTTAGAACGCATTAATACAACGCACGAGGGATCCAGTTAGCCCCACTTATGATTGTGTTAATAGAGCTTTTACATGTGCATGAGAGCCACATCTACACTAACTACTGTTGGTCCACTTGATAGTGCAATGGTGTGGTTGTTGAGCCCTTCGAAAATGTGAACACACAAAAATAAATATTTTGCAATCCAAACGGCCCGATACACTTGGGGTAAACCTCTGGAAACAGCGTAAGCTTTGTGAACGGTCACGCACGAGATGTCCCTGTGTCGACGGGGCGGACAACATGCCGAAAAAGCCTGAATGTACCGCAACATCGGCCAATGCTAGCTAGCCGAATCCGACCCATTCTGCTTGGCCTAAATCCGCCAGCGCTGGCTGGCCAAGCTCGACCCATGGGGGCTTTGCCAGGATAGAGTCATTCTGGCTGGCCATCATCGGACAGATGTGGGTGAAAGTAGGGCAAGGGCGATTTGCCGACTTTGGCCGACTTCACGCCTACATCAGTCCTGTGTCGGCGTTCTACCTGGGGAGGAGTGATGCAGTTCAGCATACAATTCTAGGCTATAGATGATTGGGCAGTGAAAAAAGCGTGCCGACTGGCCTTAGTATTACACCTAATAAAGAGGAGATATGCCATTTTTTCAGCCATTGACACCATCTCCTATGCTCATCCTGCATAACCATAAAAACGTCAAGCAGAGACGCTGCTGATGTGCAGGTGCAGCCTGCACATGGAGCCACACATGACATAGCTCCTGTATTGGCTCACATTTATAGTTCATGCTTTTCCGCAAGTGTATCCTCAGAAAATATGAATGTTACGAAGAAAACAGGATATCTAAAGATGGGACAAATCAAATATGAAACAAAACATCATGCATGATCTGTTCCCTGAATTCTCTTTTTGAGTGAATATTACAAGTTACAGATGATTGTAATTGTGATTGCTTTATGATGCCCGAAATAGAACAAAATTTTTACGCTAATACCGTTTTCGATAGAATGCTTTCTTTAATTAGACTTTTTGCATAAAGGTACTATATTCGACAGAACTACGAGCATAGGCTATTAACCACACGGGTGCTCATCAATTTCCCCATGAATACGACGGTATTAGTCATGTCACACTGCTGTACAAGCTAATATTTGTTAGTGAAGTGTTGCGTACTAGAACCACAATAATATTCTGAAAACAACGCCGCGGAGGGCTCCGAAAAGATTGACGAACTCGGCTTCTTTAACGTGCACTGTCATCGAACATGCACTGTCATCGTACAGAACACGGGCCCCAACATTTTGCATTCATCGAAATGCCGCCGCCTCGGCCGAAATACACTCCTGCAACTGAGTTTCAGTCAAGCCGAGTGCCGTAGCCACTTGACAACCGCGACGGAGCTCAATCAATTAAATTTAATTCAATTTTATTTCACCTCAACGATGAATGCGGGTTCGGGAAAAAATGTGAAGTTTACCACTTCAGGAGAACAATCAAGAAAAGAATGAAATTAGAGGCTTTCAGCTTGAAATACTGAAAATATATCAAGTCAATAAGACGCTTCCATTTGCTTTTACAGGAAGTCATACGCCAGCCACCTTCCAAACATTTTGCGCCATTCCGCACGGCAGCATTCTAGGTCGGTTTCTCTTATATATATGCAGTAGTGTTATCACTTCAATAAATGTAATTTTGGCTTGGTTCACTACACTCTTATTTTATTTCTAGTATTAGATACTGCTTTACGACATGCATAGCCCAGGGGATCTGCGCATATACACACGAGTCATGTGCATAGCAATGAGCAAAGTTACTTCAATATTATTCACTTATCCACGCGCATAAACTGCCGCAGAAGCATAAAAACACGGCTGAGAGAGAAATGTCAGAAAGTAATCTCTAGGAAAAAAAAGACGACGAGTTAATAGAGTGTGGGAGCGAAGCACGTGGGAATAAGCAGATGTGCTTTTTAAGGTCGACAATGTTGATAGGATGGTCTTGCGAAGGACTAATGACTTGAACATTGCTGTTCAACAATGGGTCCGCGAGCGCTCCTTCTCAAGAGCTAGAAATGCTGTCGTTCCTCTCGCAGAAGAAATCTGAGTGCGATTTAACTTGTGGTGTGATCGACGCAGCTTCTGCGGAAGAGTCACAAACTGACTGCCAGAATATCATAGCTGAAGAAGCAAGCGGGACAACAATAAAGAAATCTTCCAGCGAAGGAATTATATCGTGGTGCATCCTTTCCTTGATGAGATTAGTTGTAGAGCTACATTTGACCTCACAGCTGGCGGATCACATGACAAAAACCACATGCAAGTGATCCATCGTTCTTGTGAAAAGGCAGTCAACACAGCTCATGTGTCAACATCATTGCGGTGAACTCTTGTCTATGTTAACTGTTAGGCTACTGCTTCATTAAAGTCTAAGTCACGGAATCGATTTGCGTTCCCCGAGACAGCATTGTGACGGGACGAAATCCCGCAAAAATGATAGAGCAGCTTTGACTAAGTCGCCCAAGGGCTAATCACAGCGAAGCAGGCGGTCGCCTAGGTTACCCACGCTTGCCTAACTTGTGTTTGACGGGGCATGTGACTTGTAGTGGTGTCATTTTGCGTGAGTTTATAAGTGGCGATTTCGCTGTAAGCAAGCTTGAATTCGTCTTGAATACGGGAATAGTTGCGATGTTATTTTTTGTTTCCATGCAAGCGATGACTACGCCGTAGCCAATGAAATCTCTCGGTGACAGGTTGCTAGTTGTGATGCCGTGGCATATAATGTGAGACTGGTGTACAGCTAGTACAAGAGTTACCGCAGTAAACATTTCTTGGGGAAATTGGCGCTTGTTTGTTAGTTTATGGCGAGAATAAAAGAGGACCCGAGGATTAATGGTAAAGGTAGCATCAAAGCTTGCTCGGAGAGTTATTAAGATCTCTATAAGGCTGGCTGGATAAAGTTGGACTTCGTGGCTTTTATGTTATTTTTGTTCCCTTCAATACATAACATACATCCCATGTACAACACTAGGAAATGAACAGCTGGCAAATACTGCAAAAGCTCGTCGTTGCTTTTCGGGCCAGCAGTAAGCACTAATGACTAAATTCACTGAGAAACTGCAGTAAATGTGGCGCGCGGTCGTGATGCACACAGCACTCAAGATGTCAGGCGCGTCAGGCACGCAAAGTTTCGGGAATGGTCTACACGGGTCCCGAAGTGACATGCAAGATAAACACAGCTTGCGTTGCACGTAACAGAAGGTGAAAGCGGCCCTGCCCGCAAACAATGAAAGCCTGCGCGCGTGTCTTGAGAAAGTGAAAACGGAGTTCACTTTCCTTCTTTACCAGAAGGCAGTCTTTATGTTCTAAAGCTTGGCGTCGAAGAGACCACTGATGACAAAGTAGTCGGCGCCGGTATCAAACAAAGTGGTGGCGCTGTCGCCGTCGATAATCATCTCGATGTGGGTGGTTCGTCCTCTGGCATTCCGGTTAGACCGGGGCGCCGAATCACGGCTCTTTAGGTGTGCTTCGCTGCTTCTGTGTCGCGTCGAAATGTTGTAGTGAAGGCTCTGGTCAGGCGGTGTTCTGAGACTACGTTGGGAGGGTTTGTGCGTCGTGGTTGTTGTCGGCAGCGTCTGCGGAGTGTATTTGGCATCGCGTCGTGCATCACCCACTCCCCCATCTGTTGCTGCCTTTAGTTTCCCGGGCAAAGACTTCGAGATCGGCTCGGTTGGGGTCGGTGTAGTCGCGGAGATCCGGCCAGATATAGCGGCCAGGCGAAGGTGAAGTGATAATCGTCATCGTTGTCACTGCGCTCCGTCGAAGAGGTCGGCCATTTTGCGTGCTTGTTCACCAGGGCGCCGACGCATTGCGTCCACGTCGAAGCCACGCTGCCCCTTCTCGCGGTTCTGGCAGTAGCGGTAGATGTGCCCGGCCACTGTGTGCACGGCTTCGCCATAGTGGTAGCATATTGGTCCATGGTTAGGGGTGGGAGAAACGTCAGTTTTCCTCGGCGCGCGTTGGATTAGTGGCGGTCGAGGCGGTGTTGAAAGTGGTGGCGTTGGCTGGCGTTGAAACTCCAAAGGTGTTGGGTCCTAGTGTGGGTGAGGAGCGGTGGCAGTTTTGCGTGCAGTAGCCGCGTAGGCCATCGCCTCCGTTTGGCGTTGTGGTGGTTCAGAAGCAGGCGAAGGTCGCTGCACTTCCTCACGAACGATGCCTTTGAGCAAGGCTACCTGGGGCTGAGACGACGGGAACATCCGCCGCAGTCTCTCGCGAACAATAGCCATTTTATGCTCGCGTAGGGCATCGGGACCGACTGCATGGGCTTCTCCGTAGTCTGACAAGTGCCGAGTGTATTGGTGGGTGCGCACCTCGAGGGTTTCTTTGACTGTTGTCGCCTCGGTGAAGAACGCTGGGACGTTCTTCGGTGGATGTCTTATTAATCCAGCGAAGTGCTCCTGCTTCACTCCTCGCTTGAGGAGGCGAACCTTCTGCTCAGACATGTCGGCGTAGCGGAAAAGTCATGTCATCCCCTCCGTAAAAATTGTTGCGTTTTCATTCTGGAGCTGCACCCGAGTCCCCAGCAGAGATGCAGTTCTAGGCACGGCACTTGTAAACATATGCACGAAAGCGGCAGGAGAGATCTCCAAGGTTCGAAGCGTTGACTGTCGGCTGTCGAACCAAGGTCTTGCAGTGGCTTCCAAGTAAAAATATACATGGCGCAGCTTACTTATGGGCTCCCACTTGTTAAGGGCCGCGACGCGGTTGTAGATGTCATGCCAGCATTCTAGGCCTTCCCACGATGATCCGTGGAAGGTAGGCGGCTCTTTCGGTTCCTTGACTGCCATATTTGCCAGAGACCTTGGTTCCGTCATGGTAGATTGTGGTTTCGTTATAGCCCTTATCTTCTTGGCCTTGTGGGGAAGCGGCTTTTATTCTGGTGGTAGCCCTTGCTGTCTTTGGCTAGCTCGAAGGACCGGGTTGGAGTCGTACTCTAGGCGCAGTGGGCTTCGCTCACAGCTGGATGGGGGCGTTTGTTGCATTTACCCAGAAGAAGCTGCTGCACCAGATGTCACGTGGTCGTGACGCACGCACCAATCAAGACGAAGAACGCATAAGTCAAGACGATGTGAGGCGTACTGTCTATTGGGCGAAGTTGTTTGTGACGAGCAAAAAAAAACAATCTAGATGCACAGCAATAGTAGCGTGAACAAACCTCTGTCGATGGAAAAAATGACGAGCGTCGCAATACATCGACTTTTACATACACCTCATAAAGCTTTCTTGCGTTATCTCTGAAATTCCAGAAGTCACTCAAACGTGGGCGTCAGGAACGCAAAATTTCTAGAATGGTCGACGCGGTTCCTGAAATGACAAGCTAGACAAATTCGGCCTGCGTTGCGCGTTGCGCGTAGCTCCACGCAAACAGTGAAAGCAGGCGCGCGTCATAGGCAAGCGAAAATAGCGTTCTCATTAAACAAACGAAAACAGCCGCATGGCTCAATATTCTCACATTTTATCATCGTTAGCTAACCAAATACTTTCAAAATTTTAGCAGCCAAATTATGTAGATAAACTTAAAGAAATTGTCCTTTCAAAAGGAGAGGGACTGCGTGAAAAAAGCAACACCCACGTAAACCAGGCAGAGACACGAGCGCCTTATAATCTTGCCTTAGTCTAAAACGATGCGCATGTGACTCACCCTACCTTTCTATTCCTTGCTTCAATCCGTATTTTCAATTTGTTTTTACTACGCCAGACAAGTTTGACTTGCCAACACTTTTCGATAGGAGTTCAATCGGAAACCGATGTCTCTTTGAGCAGTAAATTATGATGGAAGTATGTGTCTTCTTTTAGAGATAGATGAAAAAATCCGGACGAGATACCGCACAGATCCTTAAGGCAACATTTTGAATGGGTAGCGCACTACTTAGTCGTAATATTTACTGCCTCAAGAACACAAGAACGTTTCCTGATAGACTGGCTAATAGCGAAGGTGGTCCAAATACATTACAAAGGTGAAAAACACCAAATAGGAAGTTATTTTCCCATATCTTAGGCCTGTGCTTGCTGCAAGCTCCTCCAGTCCATACACACATATTTTGAGAAACCAAAATCTTGTTTTCTCAAAACGAATGTGTTTAGGCAACACCTTTCTACCGCTACACAACTAATGAAAACTATAAACTACTTCCCTGATGCTTCAAACAAGAAAATTGAGCTCAATGCAGTTTTCATAGGCATTAAGAAGGACTTCGGCAAGTTGCTTCACTCTCTCTTAGCAAATCGCAACTACTGTAAATAAAGTACAGTTGACCACCGGTAAAACGCGAGCACGTGAAAAGAAACGTCATAAGATTGAGCACCTTAAAGGGTCCCTGAAACGTTTTTTTGACATTGCGTCACTGATTAGGCAACACAATTGCGAAATCATTCACACCATAAATAAAGCGAAGCACAATGCGCTAAGGCAGCTAAGGGCTTATTTCTGTCGCCTTCCCCCTTACCACTGCTGTTCCTCCTCAACTCGATCTGCTGCGGAGCGCGCTCGCGACGACAGCGCCTCCCGCGTCAGCCGCTCTGCCGAGCCTCCCGTAGTGACATAGCGCCCCGATATCCTCACTGAGGTCGCCCGCCTCGGCAGTGCTAGCCTGTGTAATAGAGCGCCGGCGACTCGTGTGACGCCGCCAGATGCCGCGATGATACCGTTGGCTGAAACGAAGGAGTACGTTGTAGAAGCACGTTGTTCGCAGCTAGGTTTTGAAAATTGGGTGCACGTCACTTGGGTCGGGGCCAATCAGCGACCTCTCATTCGATCGCTCGATGACGGGGGCGTTTGAAAACGCTATTTGGCGAGCCGCTGCGACCTTTTGCGATACGCGTGTTCAAAACCTTATTGTAAATTACACACTTTACGCACAGCGCTAAAATCTGTCCTGTAATGGTCCTAGTGACCCGCTCTACCGGATCACCATGTTTGCACAAAATCGTCAAAACCGTTTCAGGGTCCCTTTAACAGTGAGCTCGGACGTAACGCAGGGATGTGTGTGAGCCTAGTTTTATCTTTAGTGTACAACAATGACGTCGCTTCTGATAGCATTTTAGACGTCACTGTGCGTTTGTATGAGATGACTGGTTAATTTATCGGGAGATTAGTGAAGAAAACGGCCGACAGTCACACAACCATGACCTTTGATTTAGACATAGTGAGGGCAGTGAAGGATGAACGCAAACGAACAAAATGCCGTTGTTTTCAGGTGTCGGAGAAAGTTATGAAGGAATGGAGCATAAATACCTTGGTAGCTCCAAATTTCTCGCTAAATTTGATACAGGGAAATATTTAGCAATAGCTATCACTATGAAACTAAGATGGAAACACATATCGCGAGCCCAATGAGTTTTGTGGAAAAGAAACTTTGATTTGGGCGCAGAACTTTAAAACTTGCACGTAAATCTCTAAACCTACCGCCTTTGATAGGTATGTGGGACCAATGTTACATTACGAAAGCATTACATCGGATGATGCACAAGTGCGTCTAATAAACCAACCCGAACAGGTACCCAGGTGGGGAGTCCATTTTATCTTACTATGATATTCAACTGACTCGGTAACACATATGCTAAAGCTGCATAAACTACCAGCGCTATCACGCTGGCGACTAGCGGCAGGGCTGAAACTTTTGCTCGTGCTTTCTAAGCACCACTTTAACATTGGCAATGCATCCTATTGTACTCCTGAAGGAAAGCGAACCATAATAAAAATAATCCGACATATCCGATGCATCGTGGGAATAGGTTTCAATTGCGTATACCTAAAGGTTGAGCAGTGAACCGAATGCTTGTAGTAGGATCAACGTCGTCGTGCATAGTGGATGAGTGCGTGTGTGTTTAACGTAGGCTATCCAGAAACGCCTACAGCGCTGGGTCTACTGATCAGTAGCTCATTGCATGATGTACCGTTGGCATACGGGATAGTTCTCAGCACAGGGGTGTGTTTTTTTCGAAGAAAACACATGTACAATGCGCTTACATGCGTATTACGAGCGTTATTATTTGAAGTAGTCCCATGGAATCCAGATTCCATCGAAACAAGCGTGACCGCAATTCCCTTGAGAGATTCAATTGAAGAATCAGATGATGGGCTTGATATATTCACGTATACGCGTTTCACTGCCGGAACATAGCGCACGTGTTTTGAGCACTATATAATATGGTGTTCGCCCACTTTGTTTTTCATAACCACGGTGCACAAAAGCATACATATAGAGAAACTATTGATATATACATGTGTAGGCTGTTTTACGGGAACATTGCGAAAAAGGCTAGCGTAACATTTAAACAATAGCCAGAAGGATCGACAAGCATTGTGGAAAATTATCTGACAGCGCATGTGAGAAATTTAAAATTCACAGAATTTGAACTAGTTCGTGCTTTCATCGATCGCGATAACCACCAGTGATAAGCTCAAACAAAGATAAACATTCGGAAGCGGCGCTATACTACTGACATTTAGCATCCTATGCAAGCAAAGGGCATACGGAGGTAACAGCGCAACAGCGAGGAGAGAAAAAGATCTAGCGCAGATTTTATGGTGCGCTGAAGCTGAGATAAACTTTCGCAACCAGCGTTATACTACTGACATTTAGCAACCTATGCAAAGCAAGGGTATACAGAGCTAACATAGCGACAGCGAGGGGACAGAACAGACCTAGTGGTAACTTTATATTCATAGGATGTCAGCTCTTTATACACCATGAAATACATAAGATTACATTGAATTGCAAATTCAGATGAAGTGCTCTTGTCAAGACCAAGACATTTGCGAAAAAGGCAAAAACGAAAAAAAAAAAACGAAATCAGTCATATGGCAAGCATTTTTCATCCGAAAGGTAGCGAACCAATGCACACAGCTATAATTGATATATAGAGAGCTTTTCTGGTTAGTTCTACTATAGTGTATGTGACCACACAGTGCTATTGCGTAGGCGGTCTGCGTATTTTATGGTATATAAAACAGCAAGCATGCACTGAAAAAGAGGTTGAAAATCAGAGCTCTCTTCTGTCCCCTAGTTTCTTCATATGTTTCTCCATGGTCCAGCTGGATTCCGAGTCAAGCTGTGCTTGACGCCGTGCCTCTCCAGTACATTTGATCAGTTCGTTAGGGAAACTAGTGCATTCCTTTTAAAAGCAGCTCAAGTACAGCCGAAAGCATGTACCGCAGCTCGCATAAGCTCAGCAAAAGAAAACAATTGTCTCTTGGTCGGGTGAATTTACACCTCCCTTTTCCACATCCACGTTCTCTAGTACCACGCAGATACAATAGGTTAATAATTCCATAATATGTCCGCGGCGTTGAGTACAATTCCTTCATTTTCGTTTTTTTTTTCTGTGACTGCTCTCAGCGCGTTCTGTCAGTGCGTTTCGTTTACACATCCGCCATCGGTTACGTTGTACTAGTTAGATGAGTAGAATGTGTCGAGCTTTACTGCATGCTCTGTGCATCGAGTGTAGGATTTGTCAGTGACATTTATGTGAGGCGATGGCGTTGATATAAGCACACACGTGCGTTTTCTGGTACTGAACAACCAATTTATTTATAACTAATAAGGGCATAAGAAGGGCGCAAGTAGAGACAGATTCAGCGCAGTACTTCTTGTCGTGCGGGAACGCAGCACGTTCAGGTCTTCCCTGTGCTCCATAAACTGGCAGAAATTCGTTCGCAGTGACGGTGCAGTGCAGCATTCCGCTTGCCTTTTCAGGTAGAGTGGTTGGTTCAGCTCATGCAAAATAATTGCTGCAGGTAACTGGCAAGAGAACACAGATGCATGCCAGCATGGGAGTACTTCACAAGCTGCACCAGGTTGCACTTAACTAATGCAGTCCCGGCGGGTGTCGCCATCATTGTCCATAAATGTTTGCCCTGCAGGAATGCTGTCTTCCACGTTTTGTGACAACCACACAAAAAAGAAAGAAAGAAAGAAAAGACGCTTGCATTCGTTGTAGAAGTAACCTAGCAGGTACTAAGCCGGCAGTAACTAAACATTAAAAAATGCGTGTGAGGGGGCACTCGCGTCCCCTTCCGAACTGACCGCCCTCGTCACTGCCTCCGCCCTACGCACGTCCATTGTGCGCATCTACAGTTTTCAAAGCATGTCCTTCTTAACAATGACAAAAAAGTAGAGCAACAATACACAAGAATAGAAATCCGACAAAAAAGGTTAAACAACGAAGCTCTATGTCAAAAACAAGAGAGTGATCTCAAGAGAAGATTCCAAGACAGCTTCCATTTCAACCTTCTTTTTGTTTTTTTTTTCGGTGTTTTGGTTTTCTCTAGCTCTTGTGATCGGTGTCTTGTTTTTGACAGAGTGCTTCGTTGTTCAAGTTTTGTTGTTGTTTTATTATTGTGGGGGGCTCTTACATTTGCTCCATTGGCGCAACGTCTTGTTATTTAAGCCAGTTATTCTTCTGGTGTTTTCATGTTCCTTAAACCTTCTTTTTCGTTGGTAGCCTGACTTCCTTTGTTATTGGGCTGTTTACGAGTGTCAGGCATTCATGATGATCCTTTCCCTTTGGCACAAGTGTTGTGCTAGGGGCGTTTGCACATGTGCTCCATCTGCGTAACAAAGTTAGCAGCACGTGGTGCGTTTATCCTTGGTGTATTTTGCGAACTTCTCTGCTACGTTTGCGATTACTCAGGCGCGTAGACATGGGGTGGTTTTGGCCAGGTGCTGACCCTTCGTTTTCCGGTTTTCGTTCATACGATTACCCGCATTTGTTGTCCGTATAAATTTTGAGTTTGCTTCAATAAAGCTGCGTTGAATGTTGAGCGCCTGCCCTGTGGTCCTTTTGTCGTACCGGTCTTTTTAGCGCTATAAGGTATCCGCTTCAAGTGTGAACCAACTATCCCCAACACGCGCCCTCTTATGTCTCTGGCTTACTTCGATGTGTTGAGGCCGCGTCTGAACTGGCAAAGTGAGCGACAGAAGCTGCGTTTTAAAACTCTTAAGTGCAGTTCCGCGCGTTGCTGCGCGGGTTTTTTTGGATGCCCTTAACCACCCCTCACGCTTGGTTTTAGAAACGGCTGGGTATGTGTGGAAAGCCTCTTGGAAATTCACTGCCGAAAGAACTTTACAAGACGATTTGCTAGGAGCGACGATATTGAGAACGATAAACGTGCCTTTCCCGTTCTGTTTTAACTCTGCGCAATAGAGCTCATAGAGCTCTTGTCGGTGTCGTCAAACGAGGTGCCCCGCACGCGGCCGTCAGGTCACCGGGCTTCAACGTTTTGTCAAAGTGGCTGATTGAAAGCGAAACTTGGCGCATCTGCCGGGCTCGATCGTGTGCACCCGCGATAACCACAATTTTTCGATCCTCCGAAGCTTTGTTTCGGTTCGTCGCACACATTTAAGCTCGGAGTTGTGCGCGCTGACTTTTCAGCCTGCAGCTTATCTTCGATGTAGCGCATGCGACAGGGTCAGGATAAACTGAGCAACTACCAACGCTAATCCACCTTGTTTTACTTCACCCAAAGTTGGTTGATGAGTGATGTACACACTCTTGTTGAGCTCGAAGGCGCAACTATTATGAATCGAGAGGAAGTCCTCAGTAGTCGGACCCATAAATGTCGACGGATGATTGAGGGACAAGATGCGTTCAGTTGCGGTAAGATGGATTTTTTTAATGTGTATGAATCTTAATTTTACTAGTAAAATTTGTGCAGCTGTGTACACACCCTGTGAAGATATTGGTTAAACCGGGGAATAGCTATTGGTGAAGCTGTCTAAGCTTTTGGTAAAACTGCGAAATCCGCTGAAATATCAACTAGGCTATCGATTCCTAGCATAACCATGCGAAGCCATAAGCACCAATTTAGCTTGCTAAGACAAATGAAGTAAGACCTAACGAACCTAAAGATAACGTAGTCGATCCTAATTAGGAATAATTAAGCGAAGCGCAGTTTTAATCAGGCCGGACTGATTTAGACTATTTCAGTGAAGCCTAATTGCGTCGTGGTAGAGCGTCCACCTCAGCTGCAGGAGGTCGTCGGTTCGAATCCCAGCGCCGCTGGGCACCCACCATTGCCGAAATGGGCACAAGCATGCTGCGGCCTAGTGCTCGGATTCCATTCAGGGGTGCCACACTTGTGAAAGGAGCTTGCACCTTGAAACCTGCCGAAACCGTTGCAACACGGAGAGCACAGCTCATCGAAACTAATGGAGCCTACCTAATTAGTTTCAAGCTTAATTACACACTGTGAAATTAAACCGAGCCTAGCACAGCTCATCGAAACTAATGGAGCCTACCTAATTAGTTCAAGCTTAATTACACACTGTGAATTAAACCGAGAATAATTATGCCAAGTGTAATATTCCACTTTTAATTATGCTAGGAATAACGAGATAAGGTGTATTAGGCTGGGACTGATGAATTCAGCACTAATAAGACTAATACTAATTAAGCCAAGTATAAAGGTAAATTACATGTAGCTAATCAAGCTAATATAGTTAGGCGTAGTATAACTAAAGTTAGACTATTTAGGCCAAATATAATCATAAGGCAAATTAAAAATATTCCTATGTTATCAATAATAAAACCATACCTGGTTAGATGAAACCTAACTAGATAAAGCCTAATTATGAAGAAATGGCAACGCCTAATTAAGTTAGGGCTAAGTGATGCCTTGTCGAGATCAGATTATTCTGATCTCGAATGCATGGCACGATCCAACAAAATTGCTTCAAAGGGCAGCGCTTCGTTATAGTGATGACGGAAATGTTGAAGATTGTTTCACAATGATGGGTTCAGAGCTACGAACCATGCACCCCTGTATCATATCACATGATTCCTCGAACTCTTTATGCAATCCACATTCCCCGATGTGTAGTGGCTAGATACGTTGCCATTTCATTTCAGAAAGATACGTTGCCATTTCAGCTTTGATGCAGTACACACTATTTATTATAATCTGCGCTACGCGACCGACACGCGATGGACTACTCGCCGGTAATCCTGCGATAACAAAAGACCAGCGATGAAATGTGAATCTTACGGTGATTGCATTGGCCTTGATATATCCCGAAAAACGTATTACATGGAAAATTTACTTCTACAGGATGCAAAGTTAGGCCATATCATGGCTCTAATTACAGAAATGGCCATAATGTACATCAGTGAATCTGCCCTACCTTTCGCCCACATGGTTACTTGTAATTGACGTTCTAATTTTGGCATTCATATGTATCGCTCGCACTAAAAACTACTCACCTGACAGGAGTCAGCGCAAATTGTTTTGAATGATCCGAAACAAAAATATAATTAAAGTTTCCAAATGCAAAATTTGGACAGAACGGCAAAAGCAATTATTTTCCCAGTAATGGAAACGAATTCCCTTGTAACAGAAAACGGCTCTCCGCAAAAACTACACATGAACGCTCTTTTACGAGAGCTATTATACATACCGCTTTGCCAAATATATTAATACAGGATACCATGAAAACGCAGAAAGATAATTTTGCACTGTACAAAGAAGTGCTAGCAGTGATTTTGTAAAGAGATGCGAATATCTTTCTTCCATATTGCAAGGAACTATTTCTGCCTTTTCATCTAAAATTATTTCAGTGCAACTCCTGTAAAATAAATACACATGCCTTTTTATAGGATGCAAATACCATTAGCAGCGCACTAATAAAGAAGGCTAGCACGGTCGAAATTACGGCGAGAAATCCATCGGGTGATTGTTTAAAGGCGCATTTTATGTCAAACAAAATCAATAGTTCCAAGAAGCAAGCGCAATGCTAGTTTTCTGTCCCAAAGTCCTTTGATAATGCGAGGCCCAATGGAAGTCAAATTTTGAGCACCTAAGGCTTTTTTTCTTTAACGTCCAGGTGTTTCTCGGCACATGGGTCTTTCAATGGCCCCCCATTTCAATCCTGCAGCCGTGACAGGTAATGGAACAGCCGTCTTCGACCATAGCAACGGCATACTTTACCTGCGAAGGTGCCACAGCAGAGAGGTAATAGAAGGAGTATGGTGCTGCCAGCAAGAAGAGCACATGAGCATAACTTCTCTAACGTATCACGGCACTTTCAATAATATACGTGACATCTTCACGTAAGTGGTTCGCCAACCGTGCACATTTCCACCTTCGTGTCACGCGTACTTATTATCACATTGCCGATCGGGCAGTGTTGCCACGATAACCCGTCACGGTATGCTATCTTGAAAAGTGACCTCTGCTAGTTATCTATGACGGTGGTTTTCCCCGTGTTATTTATTATCCAGCGCCATCAATATGTACTCGAAGTGCATACAAACACATACACTGTTCAGAATAAGAGATGTGGAAGTCCTATTGAATCACCAAACGGAAGCCCCTCTATATTTATGCGATTATAATGCACATAATAAGCAATCAAAAAGTGTACACTCTAGTTAGGAAAAAAAGATGAAGATTTTATCATTATTCCACATAACGATGATGCGTTTTAAACACCGGGGTAATATTTACAGTTTGAGAGAAAAATGATAATGAACAAGATATAAAGATATGTAAACATAGGACAAGCATAAAACGCTTTCTGTGAGAAAACTACATGTAATCTATCAAAAGCAAGGTGACATCTTCATGAGCAGTCTTGCGAAGGGCGAGTTCACTTCTTCAAAATGTGCTATGATATATGAGCCAGTAGGACAACTTTCAAAATGCAAATACTTGAAGCCAGGGCAAGATGCCATTTATTACAAAAAATGTAAAAATTCAGTTTACTACATTATCTTGTATAGGATTCATTGGCGCAGAACCGTGGATTTACCCCTGTGACATCATTCATTGTGTACTCCAGTGTAATGACAGTGCGTTGTTGATTTTAAGGTGGATGTTAAATGTTCGACCTGAATTTCCTCTCTCGAAACAGGCAACACCTTTCCCTGCTTTCAATATTTCGTTGGTTGTTTTTTTCTAAAAGAGCGCCTTTCGTTAATTTCTTCACCTATTCTGATGTGAAAATATTGCAAACGTAAACATCTGGAAGCAGTTGAAGTTGTTTGTGGCGGAATTACCAGTGGGGACTAGTCTTCAGCAGGGTACCAGGTGCGACCAGGTGCGACTGACAAGTAGCCCCGACGGGGAATTGCGCCATAGACCACTTGAACTGGTCCCAGCTCTGGTCGCATCTGGGACCCACTGGCAACTGGTCCTAACTGGGAATTCCGCCATAAACTACTTAAACCGGTCTTACTTGGAGCCATTGCTACTAGTGCCAATTAGCCCCGCTACTACTGGTCACATATGTGAGGCCAGAAGCAGAGGGTCGAATGATTACTTGTAATTCCTTTTGCGCATATGCGTAGCATGGGATGGTGAACGATGGGAAAACATCGGTCGTTGCCAGCGCACGTGACAGTGTAGCTAACTACTGTAGCTGACCGCAAAAGCTCCACGTAATGTCACACAGTGGAATCAGCGTGGTGCTGAAACGTGCCATTTATTAGAAATGGCTAGAAAAGTTTTTGAAACATTTCATATACTAAAACGAGGACACACGTAAGTGATACGGTATTAAACTTCAGTAAGAAGAACTACGTTTTCTTAACTATGCTGTTCCAGGTGTTTATTTCGCTAGATATTGTTTGCTTCGCTTTATCTGGTAGCGCTTCTTTTTACGCAGCCTCTGTGTTTGCTTCTCGGTGACTCTCGCGCAGGTGCGGGTGATAGCGAAAAGTTTTTATATGAAGGTTTCTCCGAAATAAAATTTCAGTTGCTAGTCCAGCTTCGTCCTGTGTGTCTTGTCTTTTTGTGTCCGTGGCCTTATAGCTGGCTTTTCTGTTTCTTCAGTCATGCACCTACCGGCCCAGCTCTCGACTATCTTGCTAACATTTGTTGTTCCCTCGGCATTCTTTATGAAGTCGATTGTTTGACGAAGCATTGTCTGGTGGGCAAGAAGCACGAAGAAACGAAAAGAATGAGCGCCGGCAAAAATGAAAAGGCTTAAAAAATGACGTTTCAGCTGCCGTACGGTAGCCTTGTTCACACTAAAATGACCCAGCGAAGCGGGCTTACGTCCGTTTTAGAACACTGCCGAGACAACTGGCGTATGCTGGTGGCAGAGTGCCATGATTTCTGTGGAGCGTTTTTTTTTTTTTCGTAGTCTGGATAACCTTTTCATTTCGGTCGGCGCTCATTCTGTTCGTTTCTTCATGCCTCAACTTGCGTGAGCGCCGCTGCGCTCACTTCCTGCAGGTCTCCCATGATGTCGTACCACTTGAAGTCTAATACTCCGCCTGAGGAGGTCGTTGCTCTTTTCGCGGATTTCTCGAATCATATCAAGGCCATTTGAAACGAATATGCGGGAATTAGAAATGGGAATACTGCAGACAAGTGAGCTGCTGCAGGATTGGTTGGTGGTGCCCTGCACCAGGAAAGAAGATAGGTGGATGAATCTACCGTGCTGGAAGGAACATCGATGCTTAGCCACTCAGGCAACTGAGTGGCACTGGATCAAGTGCGGCATACACTACCAAGAAAAGAGAGACCCCCTTCCAGGACAGAGCGGTGTCATATACGTGCACGGCACCTCCCTTCTTCAGCACCTTGATGGCCGTCATAAATACGGACGTAAGTACTGTGTGTTACCGAGGTTCAAAGGCCATGAAATGCTCCGTAGTGTTCGGAATATCGCTATAACAAACTTCCGCCTGGAGATAAGTTCACGTACATTTCGGAAGGCGTGGATTGCCGACTTGGCGTACGACACCAGGCCAAGTCGAACACAGCTACCGATAATGAGCTGCAATCTGTTTTGGAACAATAAGTATGTAAATGTTTAGCCTCCTTCAATCTTACAAAGAGGGCAGGTCCCACGCGAAGTGAGAATCAAGGAAACGTGAAGCATGCGTCAGGACCATAAAATGTATCTGCAATGTTGTCTCGATATACCGATTTTGGTACATATGAAGTCAACATATGAAGCACCAAAAGTGTGGAATGTAAACCATGCCGCTCATGACATATATATCATGATTTTCGTGTTATGAACTGTCATTTGTGTTCGTCATGCAATTGTGTCTTAGCAATTTTAATATACATTCCATTAACGAAACGGCCAGGAGATCACCAGGGCCGTGGCATATAAGTCATTCCGCTCATTACGTGCATGTCATGATTTTCATGTTATTAGCTGTCATTTACGCCCGTAATGCAGCCATGTTGTGCCACACCAATTTTAGTATAAATCCCATTAACGAAACGGCCAGGAGAGCGCAATGTCGTAGGCGGCTAGACAAATAGATACGCTCAATGTTTCTGAAGTTCGCTAAGAAATGCTTCGCATTTAAAATGTTTGGAGGGCGGGGAATGTGGGACCCCTTGATCCTGAGCGCTACGTGCTCGGTCACCACTCCTCTTGTTTTCTTTAGTGAACTCGGCCACCCGCATATATCCTCCTGCTTTCTTGATCTTGAGGTGGGTGCAGGGCTACACGAAACATCCATAAAGAAGAAGACCCACTTGGCGGGTGCAGCGCCGAACACGTAGAAAGGAGAAGACGCGCCCCTGCGCCTTTCTTGTCTGTTTCGTGTAGTGCTGCGCCCACCTCAAGCTGAACCATTCGCATCTAGCTGATATT
>CM023486.1:22708218-22744476 GCA_013339685.2 Hyalomma asiaticum
TGGGTAAATCTGCCTTAGAGTGTAGTGCTTCTCTTTTGCGCGCCATCTCTCCTTTTCGTCATGTGCCTCGGGTCCCTTTACTCATATGACACGTCGTTTATAATTGACACCCCTTCCCTTATTAAAGGGGTCCTGAAGCACCTCTCGGACTTCGCGAAAAAACACGTTCTATCGACAGTGTAGGCTGCAATAAACAGCTCACCCAAATTCTACAGTCGTGCGCGAAGCGTAGAGTTAACAGGGCAAGCACAAAGTTGTCCCTTACCTAGGAGCTCTCGCTTCAAAAAAAGGCCGGTTCTCACTCTCTTTTTAATATGCTCTAAGACGAAATAGAGCAGATTGCTGCTATTGGCTGGTAGCCGGCATAAATTAAGAGCGATGTTTGAATCATGTTTGCATCAAATGAACTTGGTTATGCTGTCACTGTGTATAATATCTTTTGCAAGTAAATAAACAAGATGAAGTAAACAACAAATCTATCAACTTCGTTTAAAGTTTTGATGCGAAAGACGCATTTCCGGTAGAAGAAAACTGTCGTCTGCACTACTCGGCGCGCTCGCGCGTCTTTTTGGCACTGCGGAGTTGGTGCTGCGTTTCCCGTGAGTTTCGTCAATAATAAAGAAAAATAACGTTCGCGTACGTACCACAAGCACGCGCTCATGCACCTAGGTTGTCGAAGTTGCGGTTCCTTTTCGACGCCGCGCCCTTTGTAACGCCGCGGCACTATCGCGAACTTTCACTCGAAGGCAGCACGCACAGCCCGTTTCCCACGATCAGATGCAGCGGAAGCGACGTTCAACGTTTAAGGAAACGTGTTATCTGTCCTAACCAATTAACCTTTGGTTGCCGCCGGGATATTCAGCTTGCGTGATAAGATGCACCTGTGCTGTGGACTTTCACCGACAGGATATATCCTCTCGGAGTTGGCGCACAGCCACTGCAGTGGTTTTTCGGCTGCTTCTGTGCGAACCGCTCTTCAGATTCGGCCGCGCTTAAACAGCTATGCCGGAGCTGGCTGTCGATTTTTGCGGATGGGCTCAATCTGGCGAATGTGAAACTCTGCACCGCAGTCGGCGTCATCAAGCGAGCGCGCACTGCGCGCACACCTAACCCAGGGAGTAACGAGCAAGGAAACAGTGCCCTGCGCTGCCGTCGGCTGCAAAGTCAGCGACAGGAAAGGCATGAGGTCCTGATATACGCTGGCTCGCGATGACGCCTTGCGGTGTGCATGGCTGCAGCGAGCGTATTGGCCTTCCACCCACGGAGAAGCGAAACAACCTACACTTTTGCGGCAGACACTTCGCCGTATTGCCTCCCTTCACGATCCCGAACTGGCGCAGGGTTAAGGAATCAGTTGGACAAGTTTTCATCTGGAGCCAAACGCCCTGCCTACGTTGTTTCTTCCTGGCATACAGGCAAGTGAAAAGTGCACACTTAACGTTCTTTATTTGTTGCTAACTTTTGTAGCAGTGCGATGGAACACTCGCCAGTTAGCGCCGGGGAAAGTACTGTATATAATATTTTACGTAGTCGGGGATACAAATTTTGTTGCATGGATGGTGCAATCAGCATTCAAATGTGTAGCATGTATGTATTTATGCTTACAACACAACACCGTACGTAACAGTAGCTCAGTAGAAGTGACTCTTCTAGGTATTCCTTTTCAGAGCTTACCAATCGTTCAGTGAGGCAGAAAGCCAAATTCTGCTTCAGTTTCTCTTATATAAGGCGCAATACTATTCGTATAAACGTACCAGTATTTGATTTGTTAATGAGCAATATGAGCCGAGTAAACCTTAGAAAATGTTGCAGCTCTGTGAAAAGGTCAATGCTGGTGCGTGCAAGCACAACAAGCATGAATAGATAGCAAGTACCAAATATGCATTTTTAAAGAAAGTGACAAAAAGCAAACTGGCATTCAATGCTTTATTTTTGTCAAGCGCTTTCACTAAGAAAACAGAAGTAAAACTGTACCACGTTATTGTGGCCAATTACGTGTTTTCAATTAAACTGACTGCAATGTACACTACTGCAGGCTTTATGTTTCAGTGAATGAACTCACTTTTCTTTACGTGTTGCATAATGTTTTTAATGATTCACTATTTTGAAAAGTGTACTATTGCATTAATCAGCCAGCTGGATTACATGGCAGGCCATAGAACCTGTATGATGTAACACACGTAGTGTTGCCATTCAGTTCAGCACAGGGAGCTATAAAATGTCAAACAACATGCTTAGACTAGTTCACAGTCTGTTGTACTGCTTTATATCATGCTAAACATGCTCTGGGTGGTCCAGTACAGGTATGTTGGTCAGTAAGCACAACTGCAGGTGTGTGCATGTGGGTGCTTATATGTGTGCATGTAGCGTACATACAGAGTGTCAAGATTTCGGGGAACAGGGAGCATTTGAAAACCCTGTCTACACATACACGTTCACTTTGTCTAATAATTTGTCATGTAGTAATTAAACAATCAGTCGTTGGAGGCAAATACCTGAGTGTAGCAGATTGGCATCTTAAACACACGAGCACTATTTCACATTTAGGCATTTATGGCCACATGAAGTGACATTCAATTTGCACGATCAGTGGTCTAATATGATAGTGATACATATTTTCATATCCCAGTGATCCAGTGCACGAAGAACATAATCGCTACTTCACCAGAACAGCCCCATCTTGCGACACACAGGCTGGAGGTTCACAGGGGGTGAGTAGGTGTACAGAAACTATAATGCCCTTCTACCTAAAACACTTGATTCACAGTCTCAGCATGGCACTGGGTCCAGCAAAGTGCATTCATCTGCAGCTGGCATGGAAGTGTCATGTCAAGTAAGCACCAGATCTCCTCAAGTTTTGTGTGATCCTGTGCTAAAAATGACTTAAAGCTCCATGCAGCTCTCAGTTCAAAGTGTGTAACCTTGCAGATTCAGATCTCTAGATACAGCTGTCGTCCTGTTGTGTGCATTGTTGGCACTCAGACAGCCATCATAAACAAGACAGTTGCTACAGAAACCTCATATAAGGAGGCAGCGACACCATACAAAAACATCACTTGAGCAAGCTACAACTTTTGGATGAGGCAACCTTTAGCACAGCAAAGTTGAAATTTGGTAGTTTTTAAATCGTACAGGTACAAGCTTTAGCTGTTTTGAGTGACACAAAGACCAGTGCACTCCAACCACAAGGCCTGTACACCTGTGTAAACACTTCAGTTACCAAAATAAGTGAAAAACAGTGGTGTAAACAGCAAAACACAACCAATAATGTCAAAGTGTGTTGTTAATCTAATGGCCAATTCTTTGTTCAACAGCAAAAATGGATGCTCTGCAGTTTTTCAAAACATTATGTGGGAAATTTTGCAGCCTCAAAAGCCATCCTCAGTGCCTACGCATGTAAAGAAGGAGGTGTGGAAACTGACACATGTGCACATCTGGACGCATCAAGCCAGTGTGAAGCAGTGGGTGCCCCATCACCAACGTGGAGGTTTCAGCCAGCACGCGGTTCACCACCAGTGCCAGACGTAGAGGAAGACGCAGACGCTGCAGAGCTTCCATCCGTCACTCCTGAGGTAGACACAAGCAGCCAGCGTTCCTTTGATGAGAGCTTTGCAAGGTGAATCACAGGCCATAGTACAAAATTAACATCACCCAGCAGTGTGAATGATACACACACGGTGAACAACACTGCAGCGTAATGTTAGGCTCCAGTTTACCACCTGCAAACAAATAACATGGCAAAAAGTGAGGAATTTCTATCATTGTCATTTGCATAGCATTATTCAATTCACCACATAAGCCAGTGCTTTTCAGACAAGTTATTTCACTTTGGCATGGAAATCGAAAATTAGAATGTGAGGCCGTAAAACTATATAATGAAACACGAGGTGCAGAATTTTACTTCTTACCCAGCAGTTTCCTTAAATGTCTTGAGCATTGAGCACACTGCTTGCTTATCTGATAACTCCATAACCGAGATGTTTGTATCCACCTTTGAGTTTTCGATCAGTTTCAACTATTACAATGTTGACATGTTTTTAAACCATTTTTTAAGCAATTGTTAATGATTGTATACGTATCACATTCGAACCAAGTGTGTAAAGTGCCATCCCAAAAATCCTTGATACATGCGTCAGATTATACGCTTTCGTAATTTGTCAGTTTGTCGTATCAGGCACCTGCGTGAACAACCGAATGCTTAATTCAATAATTCTTTGCTATCATTCATAAAAACAAGCCATCGAAGTCCTGGAGCGCCGTCAGTCCACCAAGTCAGAGCTGTCTTTCTTCATTTTTTTTTTTTTGATAAATCATGCTTAGATAATCTCAGTGTTACGAAAGCATTTAATGACCACTTTGAATCTGCATTGATTTCTGATGATGGATGCAGTCACTCATTTTCCACTAATTCTTCATCATCACATTTTCCTATTATGCTAATCACTACAGCTGGCATATGCAACCTTATACTCAAAACTGATACAGTGAAAAGTTTAGAGGTGGACAAAACACAATGCGTTTCTGAGACTGCATGCTGAATGCAGCTCAATATTATAATTTTATTTATTGGAAGGCGCAGAGGTTGGCCTTAGTGCACTCTGGCCTGCTCAGGTAGAAAATCTGCACAGGCAGAAAATGAAAAGTGGAGAAGAGGGGGCAAAGAATGATGATAGGGACAGGAAGATGTGATGTGTGTGTACATTCACCACACACAGTGCCTTCAGTGCCTTTTATAAAGTCTATTATTTAGTCTGCTATTCTTGAACAAACCAAGTACTGCCTTTCCATTAGATGGACACAGCACACTGGAAGCCATCAAGTCTAAACCAATTTTTGCAAGAACTGCAACTTTCAAACACAGTTTTCCCATGGACCATTTCTGACTGTTACTTTCTTCCTAAGGCCTCTTTCCAGTTGTCTAGCTTTCTGAAACCTTTAGCATAACATTCCCATGAGTGAATTATGTGTGTGTACATTATGGTTTCATTTTGGTTTCATTCGTTCAATATTTGTTCACTACTACTTCTTGTGTTTCATTGTTCTCTCATGCGTTTCGAAGCCCCTGATGCAAGGGCCAAGAATGTTGCTGTGTACTATCATTAAATAAATAAAGAAACCTTTAAATTGATACTGTAACCTAGTTGTTGACACGGTGCAATTTCTATACTACTTGCGCCTGTCTCTTGAAACACTTTTTACGCCCTGATGGAATTGAGGGAAATAAACCGAACTGTACGTGGTCGTGTCATTACAGTCTCATTCTTCACACCAGCACAGCGCTACACAAAATCAGAAAGCATCATAAAAAAAAAAGCACTCCAAGGAGAGACTCCTTGGCACTTCAACAGTGAGTGTTGAAAACCAACTGCATGCACAAGCCGTAATTACCTTATGAAGTTTTATAATTACTTTTATGAGTTGAGCACACTATTAAAATGCTTTCTTGTGACTTGTGTAAAGGTAGCTGCACTTA
Organism: Hyalomma asiaticum; assembly: GCA_013339685.2. NCBI lineage: Eukaryota > Metazoa > Arthropoda > Arachnida > Ixodida > Ixodidae > Hyalomma > Hyalomma asiaticum. The sequence continues at coordinate 22,713,692 of CM023486.1, forward strand.
CTTTTGCATGGGGTACTGGAAGCCTACATAAGTGGCTGACAGGAGCTCGTTCCTAATCCTGGCAACCATGCAAGCAGGCAGTACCTATTGTACCTTCGAAGCCTTTTCCAAATCCACCTCGTGAACATCCTGCATGCCACAAATCAATATGTTCTGTAAGCAATAAGAAAGCATGTGAAGGCCACATTAACTGTATGCTTTGCAAGAGCATGTATACTTGTGCATTTCTCGCTCGATTTTAGTGCCACTTTGTGTCACCTCCCAGTATACTGCTTCCAAGACGGCCGGGTTTAAACACACACTTGCAAAGTGAGTGTGGCGGATTACGCAGTCACGTTGGAGATGTCCCGGCAGGATACGTTCTCCAGCGCATTCTCGGTTGCCACGCAGTGCCCACAGGTAAACCTGCATGCGTAATCACGCAGGAAGATATTTCTTGAAGGCAAGAAATTTAGCAAGCTCGCTTTTCTTTTTATGCTGTTACGGTCCCCGCTATCTACTAGCTCTGCGAGGTGGCCGCGCGAATCAGCTAGTACACAGTTAGGAAGCTAGAATGACATGGCTGCTCTGATCAGCTGTGCGCATCACTTTGGAATAGCGCTCAGACGGTGCTTGGTTCATTTTAAGTTATCACAGTCACACAACACTGCCGTTCATCGCTGCTGCGCCGTACAATTAAAGTATGGCGATCTCACACAAGTCTTCTTGCAGCTAGCACACGATGAACTTTCGCCAAAACGCATGAAAGCAGGTGGCGATCGAGCCCGCTCTAGATAGAGTCTATGACACAGTATGATTTGGCTCGACCCGCATAGAAGGCATGCCTCTTGGTCGCGATCGGAGGCTTGTTATCATAGTTGCAGGCGTACGTTTACAGCCAATTAGAGAAAAGCTTGAATCACTATTGCACACGGAAGAAGGCAGTTTTAAAAAATGAAAGCTTTATATTTGCAATTCTAACAGCATAACAAACAAATTGAAATGCTCCTTTGGGCCGGTCATGGTGCGGAGGAAATCACCCAAACCAATCTGGATCGTCGGACAACGCAGATTTCAGTCAAGATCGGGCTCTATCGCGATAGATGCTGGCTTTACGAGTGTGATCTAGAGAAGCGGACATGATTGTAACTGAACGTTCGTGGCAATTATTACAAATGCTGCAATTCACACGAAAAAATTAGTCATACATGGGAGCTGTGAACAAATATTGATGCGCGGTAAAGGAAATGTGCAGTGCTGTAAGCTTTCACGTACCAATTCATATCATCGCCGCCGCGTTACGAAGGTCCTGGGAGTTCTGGCACGTCCGATGCTCGAGCTTTGCGTTTTCTTGGTGTGTCGCCGTAAGGGTCGAAGCCAAGCGCTTCAGTCACACGTTCGATCCGAGCTCGCAGCACAGGATCCATCGCTCACTGTTTTGCCCGGTGCTGACGTACGAGCAAGATCGAAAGGAAGTATATAGCACACGGAGGACGCAAGCGCGCGTGTTTCCGTGCTCGCGCCCGTGTGATGAAGGGAAACAAACAGCGGGTCGGGGCTCAGAAACAATGCAGTAGGCTGTAGAAAGATCGCGCGCGGTCGGGGCGCGCACCGAGCAGGCGACCGGAAATGTGTGTTGCCTACACCACTGGGTAGCCCCGCCAAGTAGGGCGGAAGGAGAACAACACAACATTGAATCTGGGTGACGTAAGGCGGTGGGCAGGACACCTCCTCTGGCGCCGCCCACCACAGACATAATCAGTCGGCTCAGCCGCAGTGTGAAAGGGAGATTTTCCTGTCTCAATATCTTTCCTGCTATCGCATATTTTCGGAAAATTCTTTCGAATGTGTATTTCTGAGTAGCCTTCAATACACACCAGCCGTTTTCAAAACCAAGCGCGAGGGGTGCTTCAGGACCCCTTTAAGATAAATATTCCAGCAAGACACTGCTCGCGTAAAAAGCTTCGTTCGTTTTCGGATCATGCATTTTTTTTTTACACGAAGGTATTTCACGCCGGAGTCCACCACAACCCCATACGTCACTACCGTAACGAATATGATGCAGTAAAATAAACATGTAAGAACAAGAACTTCTGTTCATGCTCTGGGAATCGAACTCACAGCCCTTAGCTCCACGACGAGAGGTGGCCGTTGCTCTACCACTGCGCTAACGCCGCTATTTTTTACTTTCTTTATTGTCTGCGCTAACGCTGCACATTGGCGGAGCTGTACGAACACGCGGCTTATATTTTATTCTACGACGTTCTCGTCCGGCTCAGCGTTTTGCGCATCCAGCACGTTGCCTGGAACGGTGCCGCCATCCAAGGCCAGGTGAATCACCGCAGCTCTCCGTGATGGCGGCACCATTCCAGGCGCGTTCCAAAGTCCACCTCGACTCACGCGTGTGGAGCCGCGCGGGCGTCGAAGCGTGATAAGAAAGAACATAGCCGCGTTCGTAAAGCTTCGAGCGCATGTGCGCCAACAGCGCAGTTGTAGAGCACCGGTCGCATTTCGTCGTGAAAAGAAGCGGGTACACGCACGTAAAAACAATACCTTTATGCACGACATTAACGTCGAACGACAATAAACGGAAGATTTTCGCAAGTGCGCAATTCCGTTTCTGCATGTACTACACACACACACACACACACACACACACATACGTTATATATATATATATATATTTCGGGGAAGAAGTTCTGTGGGTCCGGTTCAAAAGTAGATCAGAAACGAATTGCGCACTTGCGAAAATCGCACGTTTATTGTTATTTCGTTTCGGCCGAGGCACGGCCTTCGTCATATATATATATATATATATATATATATATATATATATATATATGTATGTATGTATGTATACACGGAAAAGTCAAAACAGACGCGCGTGTAAAGCAGTTTTTTTGACGTTTCGCTCGGGGTCCGAGCTTCCGAGGACCCCGAGCGAAACGTCAAAAAAACTGCTTTACACGCGCGTCTGTTTTGACTTTTCCGTGAATATTGCACCAGACCCACAAGCCCTTTGTCCCTTTGTGTATATATATATGAGAACGGGGCCGATTTTTACCAACTGGCTTTGTCCCCTCTCTGAATGAATTACGGCGTAGAAATCCAAGCATGCGATTACCGTTATTAACTACATGTTCAACATGCATATTCCAAGAAAGGGTGTGGGCTGAATGTACACCAAGGTAGCGGTAGCTACTAATGGGCTTAAAGTGGAGCTGTTGAGAGTATACAAAAAGTTGTCGTTAACTTTATTGTGATGCATTAGCCTCATAACATTACACTTAGTAATGTTGAGTTTTATGAGCCACTTGTCCTAGAGCACTGCACGGGCCCGGGCCGGCCCGAAAGCCCGGGCCTGGCCCGGCCCGTCTGTAGCGTTTTCGGGCGGGCCCGGCCCGGGCCCGGGCTCGAAAGTGCGGGCCTGGGCCGGGCCCGGGCTTGAAGCCACGGGCCAGGCCCGGGCCCGAGCTTGAAGCTACGGGCCGGGGCCGGGCCTGGGCTTCAGGCTGCGGGAGCAATAAAGATTTCGGTTCTTTTATTTGTGGTTGACACATACGGTACAATCTGTAAGTAAACAAAGATATTTGTTGCTCGCGTCCTTCGTTGCGCCTATAAAGGTGTAGGCCGAATTGTATGTGGCTATCCTTCTGGTCAAATTGTAAGCCGTAAATCACCTTCGAAGCGTCATATTAATTTTCGCTTGGGCAGTGAGGGAATTAAGGGGATATAACTTGTCACAGACATCGCAAGCTCGTAACTGTCTTGACGAGGCGCACACCTGAAGCATCTTAAGGTGCAGGCGCGTGTAATTCGCGCCATCCGGAAAATGAAGGCCCTACCGCCTTGCAGCAACCACTGCGAGATTTGATAACTCCTCATGCGTGAGCAGAAATAAGAGGCACGCGTGGGAAGAAGCGCGTAAGAATAAGAGAGTAAAGACGGCCTCCGTTGCTAGGCGACACCCGGCTAGGCGGAGCATGCGCGGACCGCAGCCCACCCATAAGGAACCTCATGCAAGGAACTGCTGCGTGTGTAGCGTGGGACCCATGTCGCCATCTACTGAAAAAGAGAGAAAAAAAAAGAGAAAGCTTTGGATGTTGTGTCGTAGCTCGGCAGAGCGCGCTGATGCTTTTATTGTGTTGGTTACTGGCGTTCTATAGTTCGTAATTTGTCTCCTCTACACGTGGCGCTATGAATGCAGCTGTATTGCGAGACAAGCTCGCTGCCGGCGAGCTTAAGCTCGTCTCCAAGCAAGCTAAGAAAAGCCAGGTTTGGAAACAATTCCTGCAAGTTGTCGACGTGCACACCTTATCACCAGTAGGACATGTGCAGTGCAAAAGCTGCAAAGCTTTCTTCGCATATGATGGTGGGAAGACAGGAACGTCGCATCTGAACCGCCACAAGTGCAAGGCTGCTGGTGACACCACTGCCATTTCTTCGTTCTTCACTGAGAAGAAACCCCAGGTTTCATCTACCGTTAAGGGGAATCTGACGACTGCTTGCGTGAAGTGGTGCGCTAAAGATATGCGGCCATTTGACGTTGTTTGCGATGATGGATTCCTAAATGTTGCCGACGAACTGATTGCTATCGGTGCCAAGTACGGGAGCATATCCGCGAGGACCGTGATTCCGCATCCTACGACGGTGTCTCGCAGGGTGTCCGAAGTTGCAAACGAACTCCGAGAAGTGGTGATGCCTGAGATTCAGTCAGCGATGAAGGAAGGTCGCTGCTCGATGACACTTGACATGTGGACCGACGACCACAAGAAAATTGCCTATATCACTGCAACGGCGCATTACGTAAGTGTGAAATGGGAACTGAGGAGCCTTGTTCTGTTCACTAGTGACTTTCCCCCCGAGAGAAAAACGGGAGAGAACATCCGTAAGGAGATTGTACGAAGGAGCGCTAAGTTGGGGATTGATGAAGGCATGTTGAGCAATGTGGTGTTCGTGACAGACCAGGGTGCCAACATAATTAGCGCGCTGCGTCCGTATGCAAGGATGAACTGCTGTGCGCACGTCCTGAACACCGTTCTTCGGAACGCATTTGATGACAGGTACCTCGCTCAGAAACTTCCCGACCTTTTGGAACAACTGCAAAAAGTGAAAGCTGTGGTGACTTTTTTAAAACAGAGCGGACTGACGAGCCAGCTACCACACGGTGTGTGCCAGGAGATATGCACGCGGTGGAATTCAAAGCTCGCCATGATCAAGTCCGTGCTAAGTCAGTACGATGCGATAGAGAACCTCCTAGATTCAAGCGGAAATCTGCTCTTGGAAGACGTCAATAAGACTTTGTTGACGGAGGTCGCCGAATTCTTGGAGCCCTTCAAAGAGGCCAGCGAAAAGCTTGAGCAGGATAAAGTGGTAACGCTGCCCCTTGTATTGATGTACTACACAAAACTGAAGAAGCACCTTACTGCTGATTCGACAGACTCACCAGAAGTGTGCCAGCTCAAGTCGAGGACACTAGAATTCCTTCAAATAAAACTGCCCATAGAAGAGCTTCACAATGTGGCAACGTTCTTGTGGCCGCCTTTCCGCCATCTCCGCGTTCTTGATGAGCAGGAGAGGAAAAGTGTTCATGACAGAGTACGCGAATTGTTAATTGATGTACATCTGCGTTTGCCACAAGGAGAAACGAGCACAGATCATCCTGATTATGAACCCCCAGCGAAGCGTACGTCCCTTGACGAATTTAAGGAGTGGAGCGATGCCGCGGAAACTCAACCAGCCGACAGTGAGCTTGACAGTTACCTTCGGGACAGTGACTCGTGTGAGGACATTGAAAAACTGCTTGAATGGTGGGAAGCCCATCGTAGGAAATACCGTGGGCTTTCATTTCTTGCAAAAAAAGTACTTTGCATCCCATCCACGAGCGCCAGCAGCGAACGCAATTTTAGTGCAGCTGGGTACGTACTCCAAGACAGGAGGACCTGCTTGAAGCCGGAGAGCCTGGACAACTTGCTGTTTTTGCACAAGAACATGTAGATTTTTGCCTTTTTCTGGCCTTTTCGCACTCGTATTCCTGTGGCATCGTTTTCAAGTGCGGTCTTTTTGTGTCATTGAGTGTTATTTTAAGCGTATTTTCTATCTTTATTTCACAAAGAAGGGTGAAACCTTTTATCTGAAATAGCATCAAGCATGGTGCGTAGCAGCTTGATTATATAATTATATTGTAAATGGCGATTACGTTTCCGTGACGGCGTTAGAATACGAAAAATATATATTTCATCTGCTTTTGGTGGCTGTTCACAATATATAACGTTAAAGTTTTTTTATCTTGCTGCAAGAAATTATTAATCAGGATCCTCTTAAAAAATTGTGTAAATAATGTTTCTAACGCAAGTGTAGAAAAGAGAATCAACGAAAATGTCCCGGGTTTGATTCTATCCGCTTTTTCATGTTAGTTGCACACTTTTCAATAAATTTTGTTGCTATGTTTTATTTTCCCTAAACTGCTATTTTAATGACTTGCCATGTGACATATAGGCAACATTTCATCTATATTCCTTGCTCCCAAACCACGATATGATTACGAGGCACGCTGTAGTGGAGACCGGATTAATTCCGACCACCTGGAGTTCTTTAACGTGCACCTAAAGATAAGTACACGGGTGTTCTTGCCTTTCGCCCCGTCAAAATGCGGCCGCCGTGGCCGCGGTAATCGCACCCACGTCCTACTACTTAACAGCAAGACAGCTTAACCACTGAGTTATCACCGCGGGCAAAGCAACATTTCAACGCATGTGCACACTGAATTTTCCCTCTGATTCCCCGCTGCAAAACGCAAAGCATCATTAATAATCATAGTCAACAACTAATATTCTCTAGTGGGCCCGGGCCGGGCCTAATCATGAGTTTAGCAAGTTTAGCAATGAACACCCGAGCCTGGGCAGGGCCCGGGCTTGGAACCTCGGGCCCGGGCCGGGCTCGGGTCGGTCATGTACGGCCGGGCCCGGGCCGGCCCGGGCTTAGAACCTCGGGCCCGGGCCGGGCTCGGTCATGTACGGCCGGGCCTGGGCCGGGCCCGGGCTTAGAGCCACGGGTCCGGGCTGGGCTCAGGCTTCATAAAGCGGGCCCGGGCTGGGCTCGGGCCGAAAAATCTGGCCCGTGCAGTGCTCTAACTTGTCCCACCAGTGAGAAACAGCTTCAAGGTCGGACTGCAGTGGAAACATCATATGGATTATGAATGACACAATAGAGCATGCAATCGTCAGCGAAGAGCCTAATTACTGAGTGAATACCGACAAATAAATCATTAATATAAATAAGAAAAAGTAATGGGCCTAAAACCGAGCCCCACGGTACGCCTGATGTAACAGCAACGGTAGGAGAGTTGTAGTTATTAGCATGAACATACTGAAGTTGGTTGGTTAGAAAACACTGAATCCAGTCTAGGACATTGGTATCTATATTGAGCTTGCTCATTTTAAGGAGAAGGAGAGTATGCAAAACAGTATCGACGGCTTTAGCGTAATCTAAAAATATGTGGTCAATTATGAAATTATCGTCGAACGCATGAAAAAGATCGTTGGTGAAACAACGCAACTGCATTTCACAAGAGGAGTGCTTCCTAAAATCATGTTGACAAGGTGGAAAAAATGAATTGTACTCAACAAAGATACTAAGTTCGAATATATGACGTGCTCGAGAAGTTTGCAGGGTACACTAGTTAAAGACATTGGCCTGTAATTTAAGGGAGAATGGGCATTGCCTCATTTGAGAAGTGGAACCACTGATTGCTTGTCAGGAAAGCTGAAATGTCAGCGATCACACTACTCATAATTAAAGTGCTTTTAATTTGTTACAATCACACAGGACATTTACAGACAGTTAAAAGCTAGTGGCCCCTTCCCACACTTAGAATGCTTCCTAACTGTGCCTGCGCTGCAGCGCGACACTATCGGGAGTGTTTCGAGATTTCAATATGCCAAACTGTAAACAAAGGCCACACACAAATGCGACAGCCTCCCCTCCCTTTGCATATGTGGATGGAGAGGAAAGTTCCACGCCAAGCTAGCTGTTCAGAGTTCAAGGTGAGAAAACCACTATTTTGCTTTGTGTTGTGGAGTTAACCTTTTAATCAGGAGAGTTTTATGAAGACTTGGCAGATATCTCGAGTCTCCCAGGCAAATGGGGAGAGTTAGAATGTATGCATTTGCTTCCACCAAACAAAAACATTGTCGCAATTCACCTCCAAGAAAGTATTAGTAGCCAAAATACCATTACATGGACACGAAAGGGAAGGGGTCATTGGCTCATTAAGTTGTTTATTACATGGAGATGTATCTTTTGTAGATAAGCAGAACAGTGCAGTAAATGGCAGGGTGCAATTCCATTATATCCCGAAATCCACTGCAATGTTGTGAATGCCAAAATTGGTGTCAGAGGGTGCTCCATAATATTCATGCAAATCCTGCGATGCTACCAAAAGTTAGCATACGGCTGAGAATGTGCTGTTTTAACCAGTCCCCACCACATGGCCGTCAGGCAGTCAGGGGCTCCGTGTTTTGTACATACGCGCACACAAACACACACAAAAAAAAACAATATTTCATTCCTGTAGAGAAACAGCATCATCCTGCTAAATGCATAACTGGTAAACAGGACCACAAGATGTGCAACAGCAGACAACAGGAAAAAAAAATAACAGACATGAGAGAAAACTCGGTTCAAAGATTTTATTTCTTGTAACTTAGACCTCAATGGCTGCATTTAGCAGCCAGTCTTCCGTGACCTCATCTGAAGCTGTCGTGGAGTAGAAGTGGACAGGCAGGACTATATGTACCACCTGTTTAAATGCATCGATGAACACATAGCAAAATACGATTTAGAACATGGAATGTCGCAGGAGCCAATGTCTCGACAGGCGGACTTGTCTTTGTCAGGGCGGTGACTGCTTTCTCTTTAAATGCAATCATATGCAGTACGTACTGCACAAAAAAAAAAAAAAGTGCGTGCACTGTTATCCTTAACAGCTCAGGTCCAGCACTCAATTTGAGCAGGTGGAATTGGAGTGACAACATCATTGGGGATCAGATCAGAAGTTGTTTTCAAACCACTTGTGTACACCAGCACAAAAGAAGACTCATGTGGTTTGACCGGGACTGCACAAGTGCAAGCTACATCTACCGTGCAATTTGCAGCCATTACAAATACCACCTTGTGGCCACTGCAAAAAAGAGCCAAATACTCCTTGGAACAAAGTAGGTGTGAGTGTAACTGCTGTGTCTGGTGTAGCCTCAGAAACAAGGAGAGCATGCCAAAAAGGTGGCTCGAAGAAATGCATGTGGATCCAGTCGCAGAGCACCAGCCAGAGAGAGCGCTCCCCTTTCTTGGACTCGCTTAAATAGGCAGTGGGAGAGAGTGTCGTGCCCCCTAACAGTGCATCTATGGTACAGTGTAGTGCGCCCTAAAGGCACCAGTTCAAAATGAAACCGAACCCAATACACAACAGTAACATGGTGATACACCCATAAACTCTTTCCCCATCACATGAAAAGAGCTTAATTTTTATGCTCTTATGGCTTAAAGCATTTTTCCCCACATGTAGCAGCAACTAGGTGTACAGTTCATGAACACATTGTTACAAACAATGAAAAACGGGGAATGCTGCCGGAGCGAATGTTTCGACAGGCGGACTTGTCTTCGTCAGGACCGCAACTGGCTGCCATCCTGACAAAGACAAGTTCATAAAATCAAGCCTCCACCTTCCCCTGAACTTTTCTTCCAATTAAGAAATATACAGTGTGTGGGCGTTTATTAAGCACGTCGTCATCATTTGTATTTTACCATCATCACCATGCGTTCTACGCATCTTCTTCATCGCTGGTGTGTGATCATCGTCGGGTTTGTGCCCAGCGCTTTGGCATCATCGGGTGACCTGCCGGTCTACTGAGGAGAATAAACGTCGTCCAAACCGAGGTCTCATAAGTGACACACAGAATATCAGACCAATCCATGTTTGAAAAGCAAGTAAAGCACAAATAATTACTTCAAACAGCCCTTGAAAATTCACATCAAAATGTTAAATGAACCATGTTGAAAAATAATAAACCATAATCGTTAACAAGGCAAATCATTACACCGAAGCCTGCAAGGTGCAGTAAGATTCATGAAAGGGGGAAGGACTACGTGCTGCAGCTTCATGCTATAAATGGGTATGTGAAAATTTTTCCCTTTCAATGATTTATCACTTTAACGAAAGCAGACAGTAAAAGAAACTTGAATTATAAAAAAATTATAGTGCAGACTTGCTCCAGGTCAGTGCTTTGAAACCTGAGGAGACCTTGTGCATCGGTGTTTTAAAGAGAAACTGTAGGGGAGGGCGCGGGAGACGACCTAGAGAACGTGCCGACTGCGCATGGTAAACACACTGCATTTACAGTCAGAGTCTCTTCTCATCAGCGACATATAGGAGAGCCGGCTTTCTCAGCTGCGATCAGCACTGGAGGAAGGGGCTCACGGACCTAATTATTACTACACCACCAAAGTTGATTTTGCAGTTGTGCCTTTCACAGTGCTCTGCCAGGGTTGTGTTTCCATTCTTCACACATATTTTTTGTACTGGCGCATTCTGTCCCAGGGCCGTTATTCTGATGTGCCACCAAAGGTGACAGTATCGCTTTGGCGACGCAAGTGTAGCCTTTGTGTTTCCTTCAGTGGTTACTGGCTGGTTGAACAAACCAGAAAAGTGACGGCGATTCTCCGGTTTGTTCAACCAGCCAATCAAACCAGCGTATTCAGCATGGTATGGCCGATGGCAATCCGGGAAGAAGGCTTTTGCTGGAATTGTGGCATGTACAAAACACACTTGAAAACATCAACTGATCCCTTGGAACAATACCTTATGCATGTGGGAATTGTGGCTCAAGCCATTTTAGCTTCAAATTAGAGTGACTTCTTAAAAAAAAAAAAAAAGTGCGTACACTGTTATCCTTAACAGCTCAGGTCCAGCACTCAATTTGAGCAGGTGGAATTGGAGTGACAACATCATTGGGGATCAGATCAGAAGTTCTTTTCAAAGCACTTGTGTACACCAGCACAGGAGAAGACTCATGTGGTTTGACCGGGACTGCACAAGTGCAAGCTACATCTACCATGCAATTTGCAGCCATTACAAATACCACCTTGTGGCCACTGCAAAAAACAGCCAAATACTCGTTGGAACAAAGTAGGTGTGAGTGTAACTGCTGTGTCTGGCGTGGCCACAGAAACAAGGAGAGCATGCCAAAAAGGTGGCTCGAAGAAATGCATGTGGATCCAGTCGCAGAGCACCAGCCAGAGAGAGCGCTCCCCTTTCTTGGACTCGCTTAAATAGGCAGTGGGAGAGAGTGTCGTGCCCCCTAACAGTGCATCTATGGTACAGTGTAGTGCCCCCTAAAGGCAGGTCTACACCAGTTCAAAATGAAACCGAACCCAATACACAACAGTAACATGGTGATACACCCATAAACTCTTTCCCCATCACATGAAATGTGCTTAATTTTTATGCTCTTATGGCTTAAAGCATTTTTCCCCACATGTAGCAGCAACTAGGTGTACAGTTGATGAACACATTGTTACAAACAATGAAAAACGGGGAATGCTGCCGGAGCGAATGTTTCGACAGGCGGACTTGTCTTCGTCAGGACCGCAACTGGTTGCCATCCTGACAAAGACAAGTTCATAAAAAATCAAGCCTCCATCTTCCCCTGAACTTTTCTTCCAGTTAAGAAATATACAGTGACACACAGAATATCAGACCAATCCATGTTTGAAAAGCAAGTAAAGCACAAATAATTACTTCAAACAGCCCTTGAAAATTCACATCAAAATGTTAAATGAACCATGTTGAAAAATAATGAACCATAATCGTTAACAAGGCAAATCATTACACCGAAGCCTGCAAGGTGCAGTAAGATTCATGAAAGGGGGAAGGACTATGTGCTGCAGCTTCATGCTATAAATGGGTATGTGAAAATTTTTCCCTTTCAATGATTTATCACTTTAACGAAAGCAGAGTGTAAAAGAAACTTGAATTATAAAAAAATTATAGTGCAGACTTACTCCAGGTCAGTGCTTTGAAACCTGAGGAGACCTTGTGCATCGGTGTTTTAAGGAGAAACTGTAGGGGAGGGCGCGGGAGACGACCTAGAGAACGTGCCGACTGTGCATGGTAAATAAACACACTGCATTTACTCCAGTCAGAGTCTCTTCTCATCAGCGACATATAGGAGAGCCGGCTTTCTCAGCTGCGATCAGCACTGGAGGAAGGGGCTCACGGACCTAACTATTACTACACCACCAAAGTTGATTTTGCAGTTGTGCCTTTCACAGTGCTCTGCCAGGGTTGTGTTTCCATTCTTCACACATATTTTTTGTACTGGCGCATTCTGTCCCAGGGCCGTTATTCTGATGTGCCACCAAAGGTGACAGTATCGCTTTGGCGACGCAAGTGTAGCCTTTGTGTTTCCTTCAGTGGTTACTGGCTGGTTGAACAAACCAGAAAAGTGACGGCGATTCTCCGGTTTGTTCAACCAGCCAATCAAACCAGCGTATTCAGCATGGTATGGCCGATGGCGATCCGGGAAGAAGGCTTTTGCTGGAATTGTGGCATGTACAAAACACACTTGAAAACATCAACTGATCCCTTGGAACAATACCTTATGCATGTGGGAATTGTGGCTCAAGCCATTTTAGCTTCAAATTAGAGTGACTTCTTAAAAACAAAAAAGTGCCCCGCCATGGTGGTCTAGTGGTTATGGCACTCGGCTGCTGACCCAAAGGTCACGGGATCGAATCCTGGCCGCGGCGGCTGCATTTCGATGCAGGTGAAGTGTTGAGGCCCGTGTGCTGTGCGATGTCAGTGCATGTTAAACAACCCCAGGTGGTTCAAATTTCCAGAGACCTCCGCTACGGCGTCTCTCATAATCAGACCTGGTTTTGGGACATTAAATCCCACAAATCAATCAATCAATCAATTTTTTAAAAATGCCAAATTTAACAGTAGCACACAGGAAACATATGGAGAAGGCACAGGTGGACAAATAGTAAACATTGCAGAGAATGAGGGAGCGCTTGTTTCAACAAGGGTGGCAGTTTCAATTTGCTAACTGGGGTGGGGCAGGGGGCTTGTGAGGGCAGTGTAATGCCTTACCTGCTATAGGAAAAACAAAAGAAAACATACTTCACACTATAGTCGAAACAACATACACTTATCATGCAGCCACATTTAAGATATGCTAAAATGGCATACACATGGAGCTGTTTATTTTCTGGTAAAGCCTGATTTTAATTACACCCCAAAACATGTTTCAGAAGAGTACCAGCACTGAACCTAATTTCTCCCCTAATTACTAGACTACAAACCAATTTGTTTTGTTACACTGCATGGAGTCTGTGGAGCGCACACTCTAGCTAGCCAACCGCCGGACAGTGACATTAAATTCGGTTGGCAAAAGTGAACACCATTGACGTATATTTCATTTCACAAAGTATGTGCAGGACTGTGGATGCTAATGGATGCTTTATCAACATAGGTACATAAATTTAACCTGTAAAAAATCCATTTTTTCTCATATTACCACCTTCTAAAATAGCCCTCCACATTTACCCCCCCCCCCAATTTATTAAAGCGTAGGACCCAAAACGAATAACTAGACTTATACAATGGGGTGGAAAGTTGGGTAATCTATATGCAGCTAGTGTGTCTTCACTTTCTGTTATTTTAAAGTAATGTAGCCGACTGAACCTGAAGCACGGGCCACTGTGCTTAGATCTAAAAACCCAACACCCACATCCACACCACCACACATGGTGAGGAGGTTGCCAAAAGGCTAGCCTGGAGGCCATCCCTCCATTATGACTGCATTGCTTAGTAAGTAAAGTTCATGTACTCATACCAGGAGTAAAATTTTCATCAGATTGTCTAGTCAAGTGACAGGAGGCTATGGTATAAGTCCTGAGGTTACATACAGTTAAAATATTATTTTTCAAGACTGTAATATATACCAAAAGTCACATGCCTGGATACTTAAGACGTAACTTTTCTAATGAACCATCTATGTTAAAACTACTACTATATAAAACTCTTATATGCTCAAAACTTGAGTATGCATCTGCAATGTGGGACCACAGTCATGCTAACATTATAACCTCACTTGAAGTAGTTCAAAACAACTCTGTTTGATTCATCCTCTCTAACTGTAACCATAGTGCAAGTATATAGCATCAATAAAAAATAGTCTAGCACCTCATTCTATTGGCTAACCGATACAATATTGCCCAGCTTTCCCCGTTTCATAAACCTTTCCAGCTTTCAACACTTTATGGTGTCTTTATACTGTGACCTTGGTAGATTTCAGACCGTACTGATCATCATAATAAGGTAGGAATCGCCCCATCATGTCAAACTAAGTATTTCAATCAATCGTTTATTCTGTGTACATCTGAGGACTGGAATTACCTTCCCACAAATGTCGCAACATTACTAACAACAAAACTTTCTGTGAAATTTTAGCTAGCGTTGTATAACCAGGAGAATTACTCTGCTATTTGCGCTGACTGCACTTGTCTGTTTACTTTTGAACTAAACTATTTGTATAATATGGAGAAGCATTGTATTATTTTTGAATTCAATGCACTTTTTTGTTTCTGCATTTCAACCACTCCCCTCTTTATACTTTGTGGCCCCTGAGGGTATTATAAAAAAAAAACCAAACAAACAAATAAATAAATTCCCAAAGAGTTCCCAAAAATTCTCGAATACTGCTCCATAGTAAACTTCACTAACTTTTTTAAACCGCAGTTTCCTTAGGCTAGCCTGCGTTGTCGTGATCGACACAAAAAACTCAAGAAGCATGAAAAAGAAACTGGGCACTGAGCAGTGGATTCCCAACCACCGGTTTGCGAGACCAGTACACTAATTCAGTCACTGTTGGTTCATCATATGTGCACTTTAAAGCGACGTTTGACATACACATGAGGAAGTAGACACAGTTTAAGGCACGTGCCTGTGACACGTGCAAACTCTTCAGTGCATGCTCAGAAAAAAAAAAAAGAAGAAGATGCAAACATATGTGAGCCATATGAATCCCTTGGATTTTCTACCAAAGGCAGAAGGAAAGAAATGAAAATAGGAAATGAAGAAAGAAGGCATGACAGGCAGATAAAGAAACAAAAGAAAGAGGGAAAGGAAGACAGCAAGTGAAAGAAAGAAAAAAAGAAAAGAAAGAAATAAGGGAAAAAAGGCAGCAAGCAAGAAAGAAAAGAAAGATGGCAACAACAAAAGAAAAAACAAAAGTAGGAAACAAAGAAAGAAGGCAGGAGAGACAGAAAAGAAGGAGGAAAAGGGAAGAATGCAATAAAGATGGTGCGCGCAAGCCAAGCTTCACTTGCTCCCATTTATATTTTGTAGCAGAAGGGCTCCTTAATTTTCTTTTATTGTGAATCATGCTGCTCATGAAATACTACTATGACAACTAAGTTTGTAACAGTGTGTCATATATCAGTCAATTTAATTGATAGTTCGGTAGGCACCATAAGGAAGGCACCATAGGAGTGCCTTGTAGGCAGAGAATCACAATGAATATGAGATGAATCCAAAGCCTATGGCTTGAATATTGATGATTTGTGGGGTTTTACATCCCAAAACCATGATTTGATTATGATAGACACCGTAGTGGAGGGCTCCGGAAATTTCGACCACCTGGGGTTCTTTAACGTGCACTGACATCGCACAGCACATGGGCCTCAACATTTCACGTCCATCGAAATGCAGCCGCCGTGGCTGGGATTCGATCCCGTGACGCTCGGATCAGCAGCCGAGTACCATAGCCACTCAGGGCATGGCTTGAATATAAACTAGAATTTAAACAAATAATGGTTACTCAGATGTACCATAATGTGCTAAAAATTTTTTCGACAGAAGTTTCCATCAGCAATGGACACTGTCAGTGGCAAAACAGCTTTTGACCGCTGGGTGCACAAAAATTGGCTCACAAAAACAGCACACACCTTAGTCACAGTCTGACATGTATCTATCTGCCACATACAGTTTTAAATGCAAATGAAAACATCAATAAATATGGCAGTACCAAATTCATATGAATCAGTAAGGCACTTGGTAAAAATTACCAAACGATCGTATGACCTATTTCTGAAGAGAATGTCCTTCCCTGTGAACCAACTGCAACAATAAGGACACTTCGGGAAAGTAAATTTGAGAGAGGCACTTGTGTTAGGCATACTTCATATGAGCAAGAACCAAAATGATTGTGGAACTATAGTACATCAAAAATATACCACTCTAAAACATGTTGGACCTGCTGGAATCTAGGGAGTACCCACATGATGTCAGCATCCACCATTTTGTACTATGCCTCGCAGCTTCCACTGTGCTTATGGAGATTACCGATTTGAGAAAAAGCGCAGCCTTTCACTGTGCTGGCTGTACAACAAAATGGCAGCCTCAGTGACGTCAATGCATACCTCGCATACCAAGGATAACAGAGAAAATGCCCCAAATTTTCTTTATAACTTTGTGGTGTTATGTGCTAAAGTTGCTTAATTTGCACCCCATCATCTGCTTTTCCAGTCATATTCTGGGTTGCAATGACCATTGTTCAGTGGATGCACCATTGCAAGAAAACAATAAAGAAAAACAAAGAACGAAAGATATCACATGCAGCTACGCATAAAAAGAGAAAGCAGCAAGAGGGGAGGTGTTTCTGAAACTGTTGGCACAGGTTTCAGCAATGTACAACACAAATAAGAATATGGGGTGACCTTAACACAGCGGCTTATTTACTGTACAATATGGAGCAAAGTAGCAGCAACAGTGGATGCCTTAATAATATAAAACCTTCGTGTAAGGCTCCTAATCTGTGGTCAATAATAAAGCAGTTCTGGTTCTGTTCCAATTCCAAGAAGCTGGAGGTAAAGAGTTGTCTTCATGAGGTGGGTTTTATGAACTAGCCCAACAAGAAACAACATATTTCTCTTCAGCATAAAGACAGAATGACAACACAGCCCTAACACAGAGTCAAAAAAAGTAAATTAAAACAAGTAGTATCAGCAACAGACAATGTGACATGCCAAACAGGCAGCGTCTAGCGTTACATCCAGATGTAACTATAGAACTACTATTGTTACATCCAAATTACGTGGTAGAGATGTAACTGCAACCTGCGTAAAAGTTACATGGCTCCCAAAACCATGATTTGATTATGATAGACACCGTAGTGGAGGGCTCCGGAAATTTCGACCACCTGGGGTTCTTTAACGTGCACTGACATCGCACAGCACATGGGCCTCAACATTTCACGTCCATCGAAATGCAGCCGCCGTGGCTGGGATTCGATCCCGTGACGCTCGGATCAGCAGCCGAGTACCATAGCCACTCAGGGCATGGCTTGAATATAAACTAGAATTTAAACAAATAATGGTTACTCAGATGTACCATAATGTGCTAAAAATTTTTTCGACAGAAGTTTCCATCAGCAATGGACACTGTCAGTGGCAAAACAGCTTTTGACCGCTGGGTGCACAAAAATTGGCTCACAAAAACAGCACACACCTTAGTCACAGTCTGACATGTATCTATCTGCCACATACAGTTTTAAATGCAAATGAAAACATCAATAAATATGGCAGTACCAAATTCATATGAATCAGTAAGGCACTTGGTAAAAATTACCAAACGATCGTATGACCTATTTCTGAAGAGAATGTCCTTCCCTGTGAACCAACTGCAACAATAAGGACACTTCGGGAAAGTAAATTTGAGAGAGGCACTTGTGTTAGGCATACTTCATATGAGCAAGAACCAAAATGATTGTGGAACTATAGTACATCAAAAATATACCACTCTAAAACATGTTGGACCTGCTGGAATCTAGGGAGTACCCACATGATGTCAGCATCCACCATTTTGTACTATGCCTCGCAGCTTCCACTGTGCTTATGGAGATTACCGATTTGAGAAAAAGCGCAGCCTTTCACTGTGCTGGCTGTACAACAAAATGGCAGGCCTCAGTGACGTCAATGCATACCTCGCATACCAAGGATAACAGAGAAAATGCCCCAAATTTTCTTTATAACTTTGTGGTGTTATGTGCTAAAGTTGCTTAATTTGCACCCCATCATCTGCTTTTCCAGTCATATTCTGGGTTGCAATGACCATTGTTCAGTGGATGCACCATTGCAAGAAAACAATAAAGAAAAACAAAGAACGAAAGATATCACATGCAGCTACGCATAAAAAGAGAAAGCAGCAAGAGGGGAGGTGTTTCTGAAACTGTTGGCACAGGTTTCAGCAATGTACAACACAAATAAGAATATGGGGTGACCTTAACACAGCGGCTTATTTACTGTACAATATGGAGCAAAGTAGCAGCAACAGTGGATGCCTTAATAATATAAAACCTTCGTGTAAGGCTCCTAATCTGTGGTCAATAATAAAGCAGTTCTGGTTCTGTTCCAATTCCAAGAAGCTGGAGGTAAAGAGTTGTCTTCATGAGGTGGGTTTTATGAACTAGCCCAACAAGAAACAACATATTTCTCTTCAGCATAAAGACAGAATGACAACACAGCCCTAACACAGAGTCAAAAAAAGTAAATTAAAACAAGTAGTATCAGCAACAGACAATGTGACATGCCAAACAGGCAGCGTCTAGCGTTACATCCAGATGTAACTATAGGAACTACTATTGTTACATCCAAATTACGTGGTAGAGATGTAACTGCAACCTGCGTAAAAGTTACATGGATATGTAACTATAGCCACCGTGAGGGTTATGTCTGCCGAAATCACACAGTACAGATATAACAGCAGCCTTTGCTAGCGTTTACATCCAGACGTAACAGCTATCATAACCAGCATATTTACATCCATGATGTAACTACAACCATCCTTGGAGTTACATCCAGCCGTAATTAGTTTTTAATAACATCATGGCATCGCATGCCACCACTGTAGTACTGTGCCTGGTCGCTGACCCAAAATACACAAATTCAATGGAGGCAAAATGCCAAATACTGAACATTATGCGATATCAGTGGATGTCACAGCACTCCAGGTGGTCAATATTTCTGGAACCCTCCAGAAGGCATGCCCCATAATCACATTGTGCTTTTGGCAAGTGAACGCCCAGCAATCATATTGATGACATCATGCCAGTGAACTTGTATACCACAGGGTGTGTAGACCACCTATACTCTCACTGCCGGTACCCTGGTGATGCCACGAAGGTGCAAAGGTTGGCAAGTGATACAGCCTGTGTCACCGCCAAAATAGAGACCAAAGCGCACTGCAGAGCAGCAGATGGCCCGTAACTACAGCCATCTATGGAGGTGTACGTTGTTGATACACGGGTTAGTACACTGGTTCCAATTTTAACCTGCAGCAGATGGCAGGCTTGTTCTTTTTCACATAAATATGAACAAGTACAAGCCTGGCTACTTCGACGATGGCTGTTGTTTGTTTCTCCAACCATGGCACTTTCTTGCCATGCTCCCTTTATGATACACAAGGTTGACAGGATCATTTAAATGCCATTCGGAAAGCCTTGTGCATAATGCACTCTTTTGTCTCCTGTGACTGCATGCAGGAGGTTGTCACTGTAGAGTTACGCATGTAGCTTAAACAGTTGTTTACTGGCAAAGGCGTGTACGTAAAAACACCAATAACAAAAAACTAATCCTTTTTTATCTTTGCGCACAACAAAATACTGCAATCTAAGATATTGACGGTTGCTATTACGCCAGGACATAATGCGGAGGCTGCGATACATCTGTTCGTAACTCTAGACAGCTGCCTGCCAAACACAAGTAAACCAAGAAAATGCCAAGCCATGCGATGACAAAATAGGTAAACAGATAAAGTCCCCACGGAGAAACACAAGAGGTTAAATTCTGTCAAGTAAGCATGACTGAAGTTGCCATCAAAATATAGTGCAGGGGAGCATAGAAAGGAGATCATTTAAACAACAGGAAAAATTACGCACGTAAGTGTTGCACACTTGTCGACTCAGGCTGGCGTTAAGGCATTGGACGCCACGCCACAGAACAAGCATTTTCTACCAAGAATCTATGTCATGTACGGTTGTTATGCAATAAACAGAGTGAGTGCATCATGCGTAGCACCAAATATACGACTTCTACGCAGTCTTGCCTCACCTCAAGACTTCCTGCTCGCCTTCAGTGCTACTACAGCGTTCTTTTTCAACTCCTAATTAGTGGTCGATGAGCAGGGTATTTCTCCCTGGAGCCAGTGATCGACTCGACAGGCCCACCACATACATAACTGCATTGAAACCTGCGCGATTAAAGAGAAATAAGAATCACGTTGCCATAGCTGTAGCACCATAGCTGTAGCACAACGCCGTCCATGTCAGACGACGCGGAGTCATAATATTTCGAAAAGTTTACTCACCCTGCCGATGTCCAGCGATCACCCCCGAGAGGCGGCCGAACCAAGGGACGCTCGCCGGTATGAACGCACGCCGGTACGACAGCGCAGAGCACGACAAAAAGCGAGCGTGCGAACGCGTTCACCTGTGTTTGCGGGCCCCTAGGGACAATATACGAAACGTCCTCCTTGTCAGTACCTAGGTTACAGCAAATTTCTGAGAGAAAACATCCCTAGGGAGTCAATTTTGCTCTTTTCATTATTTTTCGCGCATGCGCAGAGCAGGGATCAGAGCGCGGGCGAATCCCGAAATGACCTGGGGCGATATCTTATAACGGTTCCCGAAGTGGACCGGTCCACTTGGCCTCGCCTGATTGGTCACAATGGCTCTTTTGCTGACGCAAGCGCGGTTTCACCCAATCACGCGCGGGCAAGTGGACCAGTCCACTTTTGGAACCCTTATAAGATACCGGCCCTGACCTGAGCCGTACGTACCATTAACCTAGGGACAATATACCTAGAAACGTCCTCCTTGTCAGTACCTAGGTTACAGCAAATTTCTGAGGAGAAAACATCCCTAAGGAGTCAATTTTGCTCTTTTCATTATTTTTCGCGCATGCGCAGAGCAGGGATCAGAGCGCGGGCGAATGTCAGGTGGTGTTCTCTGGCCGAGCCAGCCGTGGCGGTGGCTCGATGCCGTCGCGGCCGTCTAAATTCAGGAAGTTGAGCACGCTGCAGTCATTGGTAAGTGTGGTCGCCAAATCTGTTAACATGCTGCGGTGAAAACAGGGACAAACTTTCTTTTTGGCCGTCCTGGAGGCCCGCTGACGAACCCGCATTGCCATCTTGGACGCGGCCACCCATGTGGGAGGGAAGCCACCATGTTGTGTCGAATGCGGAGTAGTGGTGCAGAACTATCGTTAAATGGACTATCGATAGTATCGATATAGTTTTAAAAAAGAACTATCGATACTATCGATAGTCCATTTGCCGATAGTTCTAACAGTCATATAGGCTACTATTCGCAGTACTCGGCTCGTTTCACTTATGAGCAATTTTTTAGTGAATGAAACAGGCCGAAATATGTCCACTAAGAAAGTAATGCCCAAAACCAAGCAGTCAAAGCTTACAAACAAAAAGTAAGTTCCTGATTTTTTTTTATATGAAACCACAAAACGCAACATAAATTCGAGGTCTTGCAGTTCCGTGACATGAACGGCTTCCTTGCCGCTACCGCTAGACCGTTCAGTTTAATTATCATTTTGTGGGCGGCAGCGGTAGCGGTGGCACGGATCAACGCATCGTGGTCTAAGCGCATCCTGTATTTATTGCAGGTTTGTGATACATTTTTATTACTCGATACCGTAGCCTAACTTTAATTCCACTATCTCGCTGCTGCTGCTGCTGTCGCTGCCCCTCAAACTGCTGTAATTGGTCTATAGGTTTCGCTTTCTGGAAGTTTCTTTGCTATGTCTGCTGTCGCTAGATGCTCGTCTTGTGACGAAAAGTTTGAAGAAAAAGATCTGGTTGTGACATGTGCTGATTGTAGCATGGTTTTCCATGTTGGGAAATGCAGTGGAATCAGTGACCGATCTTTTCGTTCTATGAAAGACGCAACCAGAAAAGCCCAAAAATGCGGTGCCTGTAAGGGTGAGGCACTAGTTGCCTCTGGCCCATTGCAGGCACAGCTGGCAGAAATTAGCAAGAAGCTGTCGCAAATATCTGTGCTAGAGACAAAAATTGATAAACTGATGGGTTTACAGGATACGGCGCAAGATCAGGCAACCAGCGATATACAGGATTAGGCCACCACCATCCAGGAGAATCTGATATTACTCGACAGAAGAATAATGACGGAGACCATAAGTAAGTGTGGTTGTTCACAGCCTTCCCCTGAGTATTCAGCATCCCTGTCTCCCACAAACACGTTCAGGGTCATTACCCATGAAGGATCCTTTCTCAGTCCCTACTCCCCTCCCGCTTTTCTTTGTGCGAGACCTGCAAAGATGATCTAATGGTTATTACAGTGTCCACATCCGGTGCGAGAGGTACTTGGTTAGACTTCCATTGCCACGGGGTGCCCACCAGTTTTTTTAGTGAGGTATCCTGACATGGCACTCTGTGACGGATGATCGTGGTCCGCTTAAAGGAGTACTGACACGATTTTGCGGTGGCTCAAAATGTACATTATTCGTTTCCTAGCCATGTATTCTTAACGTCCTCCGCACACGGAAGCCAGGAAACACGTACAAAATATTTTAGTTTGGTTTCAAAGTTTTCGTCGCCCAGCACTGCAAGCCAGCCCCAGCGCAATGGACACTACGATGACGTATGAGCACAGTTTATTTAAAATAGTGGAAATCGCTATCACAGTCACTGGACGACAGTGAAATTGTTGTTGTTTGCGTTCCCCACGTGTAATTGACCGCAGACGACGGAGTTGCAGCGACGCTATCACGAATTTCTGTCCCTACGTGACTCAGGCTTCGTCCGACTACAGTAGAACACCGGTGATACGATCTTGGCTGGGACGAATTTTGGTGTGATACGAATTCGTAACATTCCCCGGCCGAAATGCATTGCGTACAATAGGGAAAATAATGGCTGTTCCGAACGCGTCGGCATGCCCTTGCGGTTCATACGAACGCCGTCGCGAGCAACAGCGTCAGCGACCGAGCCAGCGGTGAACTGGAGCAGAGACGCGGAGTGAAAAAGCCGGCGCCAGCGCGATGGCTGCGATGCCACAGTCGCCCAGCAACCGGTTCCACCGCTCCGTCATGCAGACGACGCGCATCTTCGCGGTCCCCCCTTCTCCCCGTCGAAGAGCGGACCGGACCATTCTCCGCATGCATGCGCTTGCATGAGGTAAAGGCGTGGGGAAGCCGCCCACGACCGCTTTCACCCGCACAGAGAGGGAGCTGTCGGGAAGCCTTCGACAACGCGCCGGTTCCTCCTTGCTGTGAAGAGAGAGCTCCGCGCGCCTACCCCCATGCTTGTTGGACTGACCTTTTTTTTTTTCTTTACGCGCGACTCTCGCGGGGCTGGCCACGTGCGCGCATCTAGTCTGGCCAGGGGGGTGAAAGCTCGATATGCTACGAATCGCCATAGATGGCGAAAAAATCAACCGCGGCGCGTTCCAGCTTCAACCGCGGGGAGTGGATCTACTGATCCCTCTCTTAGCTTGAGCTATGGAGGCCGCCATTCGCCCTATTGCACTTTTATGTAGGGGCGCCCGCATCGGTGCCTAATTTCGATGCAGAATATATTGAACAAGGCGAAGACTTTTTCTTTGCCTGATATTAAACTTGCATACAACAAACTGCTGCTTTTAGTGAGCGTACCTTTGAGATACTACGCCATCCTCCTTTCACTAAATATTTTTTGCTTCGGCTGATTCGGCAGTTTACCGACATCGATACTAAGACATGTTCGTTTTTTTAAATTCAAACTACGCGGCGGCAGAAGTCACGTTAACCGTTTGCGACGCGTTCAGGCAGCGACGCAAGCTCGCGGTGTTTCGTTTTGCTGTAAATATTTCGTGAAACTGACGATTGCTTTCGTAGTCGGTGATATCGGCTTGCTGTTCTTGTTCGTTCAAAGCACGTTGAAATGCTTCCACAGAGCGCTTTCCCCTGCGCCTCGTCCTACAAAGCAACGAAGTTCGTTTCGAGCCCCAGCGTGCATGGACCGGTAAGTACAAACCCATTGCTTTTGTTTATTACGGTTGGTTTTGTTTTTGCGACAGTCAAGCGACACACAGCAACTCGAAAATTTTCAACGTCTCATATCCCTCCACCGACAGAATCCGCGTTCTCTTGAGCGACGTGGCTTCACGTAGGAGCGAGCTGCTGAGTCAATAGAAATGCATTCCTGAAGTTTATATGCAGTCTGGACGTGTTCAAATACACTTCTATCGCCCCCGCACGCACGTCCGTAACTCACCATGTATTAGTACAAAGTGTGTTATAAAGTTTGCTACATTCACATTAAAAAATTTAAAAAGAAGTGCCTGAGAGAGAGAGAGAAAACTAAAGCTAGTTCTACGTTGTGAAATTTGACTAAACAGCAAAGCTGGGGATCTCCTTCTTGCCTTATTGTTCATCGTGTGACAGCAGTTTCACTTATAGGCTTACTTTCATTTAGTGTCACATAGAAACCGGCATTTTAATCATGGATATATTCTTTTTCTGTCACAGCCTCCTGGCTGACACCTGCAGTCAACATTCCTTGTGGACGCACCTTGACACCATGGGCAAGGCACATGCTTCGTTAGAGCACAAGCCTTACAAGGTATGTATTCATACATGCATAACATGCCGCAGTTTACTCGCTCACTTTGTATACTGCTGCAATATTTTGTCTTCATACCGTGTTTCTGAATGCATGATGATTTCATAACCTGCTCCTTTTTTCTTTTTTCAGAGCTGCCATGCAACATCAGGTTAACTGCCCTCGAAAACACAGCCTGCAAGCACAGTGGAACAACTAAACATCTACTACAGCAGGTCACCTCAAACTTCATCTTTGTGATGCTGTAGTTTGTACTTGGTAGGAATGCCATGGAAATATGTTACCAATAGTTGTTGTCCATAGGTGTTAGGTGTCCATTTTGTTATATAATCTACAGTACAATAATGATGAAATTTAACACAAGCTCTATACAATAGTTACATCATGTCAGACTTCTAAGTCTGACAATACGCATTTGATTCAAGGCCATGGTGGTCGCATTTCTATGGTGGCTAAATGCAACATCACCCATGTATACAGGTTTACGTACGTCTCAACGGGCCCCAGATTGCACCATTAAGGATGATAGTTGGGCTAGTAGATACATACTGATTTGAGGCACAACTAATTAGCACAAAGAAACCACAGGCAACACAAGGGAATGCATGAGTGGTTTCTACGCTAATTAGTTGTGTCCCACATTATCAACATCAATCCAAAAAGCTTGGGCACGTAAAATTCCAGGTATTATTAGTCATATTACAGCCAAACAAACATCAGGGCAGTGAACGGACATTGTTCCGGCATTTAGTCATACTTTATGAGATGGTTTACAAAGTTTGTCCGAAACCTTCTTTTTTCTTAATGCATTGAATTGTAACAGTCTACAAAAAACAAAGAATGCCATAGCTTCGACAAGCTAGCCAGTTCAATTAGCCTTTGAATATATATACAACACATTTTATTAAGTTGTAAACAGCTAAAAAACAACAAATATTAAGTTTTGCAAGCACTAGTTGCAGTATATGAGTGTAAAGGATATTTATGTTATAGGCCAAATTGTGTTCAAGGGATTTGCTCATTTTCTTTTTATATAGCACAGAAATATCCATAATTTGTGGTTGAGCATGCCTACTTGCCCCGCCACGGTGGTCTAGTGGCTAAGGTACTCGGCTGCTGATCCGAGGGTCGCGGGATCGAATCCCGGCCGCGGCGGCTGCATTTCGATGGAGGCGAAATGTTGAGGCCCGTGTGCTGTGCGATGTCAGTGCACGTTAAAGAACCCCAGGTGGTCAAAATTTCCGGAGCCCTCCACTACGGCGTCTCTCATAATCAGAACTGGTTTTGGGACGTAAAACCCCACAAAACAACAAGCATGCCTACTTCAGGTGGCTATGACACCCATTAACATGCCACCCCTTTTCTTTTTTTTTGGTGTGCTTTGCACTGTCGTACTGCACTGCCTATGAAAAGACTTCACAATGTTGCCGCAAACAAAGCCTAGGAAATTGAAGATATTAAAGGGGCACAATCAACAGCAAAACTTTGCTGGATGCGAAAGTTGCAAAAAATGTACATTATGGCTTAGCCTCATAACATAGCCTCTAATTTGTTTGTCTGTACATCGCAACAACCTCTACCCATCGAAACATTTAATTCGAGGCTATGATCAGAGGCTAAGCGGTAATATAGGCGTTTACGAAGTTTTTTATCCCGTGAACTTTTGCTGTTGACTGTGCATACGACACATGTGCAGCTACACTGCAACATTGTCGATACTTTGATGTTGAGGTTCTACAATTAGCAAGAATACGGTTTATTTTCAAAGCACATGTTTAAAAAGTGAATAATCCAACAACAACAAGCACATATACAATAAGTATGACCTTTATTTTTTCCGGCACTGTCACACATTCACGTAATGTTCCTCCACTTCAATTTGTGTGCATGTGTGTTTTTGTACGAGAGGTGCATAATTTCTGTTGATATGTCCATGCATTACAGACATTGCGCTCATGGCTGAGCGATTCTTTGCCGCATACATCAACCTAGATATGTAATGTATTCCTGAAGCTAATCTGCCCATAATTGTGCCTCTATAATCAGCCTGCATTATCCTAGCATCTCTGTCTTTCTATAGTATTCATATTTTATTCATGCATTGTAGAATATCTGCTGTCGATTATACCGCCTTCACAGCACACTTGAGCTTATTGGTGCGGTCATTGGTGCCATAGCATTCTCGCTCTACACGAACCGCATAACTGAACCATAATAACCTATTTAGCGACAGCGTACACAATTGTGCACTTGTTTTCGGCAACTTGTTCTTTGCAGTTCAATCGACAAGCGGCTAAGAAAGTGCAAGAAAGACAGCTTTGGATGAATTGATGTATTCAGTGTGTCATCAATTTGCTACGGTGTGCTGTGTATTCCTGCAGACAATTTTGTGAAGGCATTTTAAGAGTGGTTTGACGCGGGATGTTCAGGGAGAGACATCAAAAATATGATTTTCATTGGCTCATAATGAACTTAGCCAATAACAAACTGCACTCGCGTTTCAAGTCTGCTTCTGATTAATTTTATGACAAAGATAAAAGCTGACTGGCCTTAGAAGAAACTTGCATTAAATTATGCTCTAATTACATTTATTTACAGGGTAACAAACAGTTCAACACATAACCGAGGTTTCTTTCTTGCTATTGAATGTGCAGTGCTGCGAAAATTGTGTGTGTTAAGATTTGGTGCATTCATAGACGCTTTATCGCAGTTAGCGCTTGAAAGAAAAGTGAATGTTTTTTTTCGCCGATTACCTACACACCTACGGTATGGGTTCACAGCTGATAGTTGAATTCGTGCCTATCCTATTCGGCACAGCGTGACGCTTCTTGTTTGTAACTCATCCACTTATCTTTTTACAGAGACGGTGCATCCGCGATCGTTTAGGTAACGTTAACTAAGCGAAGCTAAATCGGTGTTACTGTGACATCTGCCAACGTTGCGCACGTTTCAGATTCTGCATCGTGGATTTACCCGCGCTCGCTGTCTGAAAATCAACGCTAACAGAATGGGACGGCGCAATGCAATGAGAGAGCAACATTCGTTCGATCGTATCCCGTCTATCCGTGCATATTTTGTCAGCGTTTAGCGTCTTTATGCACAAGTTGGAGCGCGCTCAGTATGTATGTGTTTTTGTTTAGACGCGACTGCTAAGTGTTGGCCCATGTGTGCAATTGTTTGTACCAGCTGTGGTGCCGCAATAAACGATGCAAACCTTACTTGATTGACGTTGTTTTTGCCAGTCGAGGCCTGTTTGGTCACCTGGCGATAAGCTACAGTACCTGTGTACGAAAAGTACACACGCGAGACGCGGTTTAGCGAGAGGAATAAGCAAAATACTACAGCGGGTCTAAATGTAGGAGGGAGGGGGGGTACAGCAGGGTGTGACCCAGCAAAAACGCGGCTTTTCCTGATGATGATGATAGTACTTGCAGCGCCATCTCCGTTCGCCCTAATGCACTTCACTACGCCGCCGCTACTCTTATTTGTGTTCTACAGTGGAAGGTACAGTTTCCGTTCTCTAAAACGCGTATATAGGTGTTCTCTGGTCTGGCCCGATAAGTAGCGTTGTTCGTAGGCTGCTCTCCACGTCCGCGTATTTCTTTGTGTCCTTACTCGTGCAGTGATCGCAGACATGTCCAGAAAGTGGAAGGCTCTGTCCTTTAAAGAGAAACTGTACATATTGCGTGAAGTGGACAAAGACCCGAAAAGGAAACGAGCCGACCTCGCCAAGGAGCTAGGTCTAGCCCCCTCCACTTTATGCACGATTGTCGGTCAGCGTGACCAGATCATGCAAAATGCGCAGCGATTCAGCGTCACAGTAAAGAGGCGAAAACTGCGCACCACGTGCAGCTCGAGGAAGTTTTGCTGACGTGGTTCAAGGAGGTGACAGCGGCGGGTGTGAACGTCGATGGCAAGGTGCTGCGTGAAAAGGCCGGAGACGTCGCACTTTCGCTTGGCGTGACCAACTTCCAAGCTTCCGGCGGTTGGATCCGTCGGTTTAAGGCGAGGCATGGTCTCGTCTACAAGTCCGTGAGCGGAGAAGGGAACAAAGTGGACGAGGCCGTCGTGAACGACTGGATGGGCACCACCCTCCCTTCACTTATTGCGGGGTACGAGCCTCGCAATGTGTTCAATGTGGACGAAGCTGGATTATTCTATAACTTGCAGCCTGAGAAGAGCCTTTGTTTTAAGGGCGAGGCGTGCCAAGGTGGCCAAAAGAGTAAGCAGCGCATTACAGTTCTGTTTTGTTGTAATGCTGACGGTACAGAAAAGGTGAAGCTGACGGTTATTGGCCGCTACCAGAAGCCTCGTTGTTTTAAAATGTCTGGCCGTTTGCCTTGCATATATAAAGCCAACTGCAAAGCATGGATGACGTCTGCATTGTTCACAGACTTTCTTACCTACCTTGACCGCAAAATGGGCTGCCAAAACAGAAAAATCTGTTTGATTTTAGACCAGTGTGCCGCCCACCCGAAGGATGTCACCCTTCGAAACGTTAAACTCATTTTCTTGCCGTCAAACACGACGAGCCACCTCCAACCGCTGGACGCAGGCATAATACGAAACGCGAGGTTCCATTTTAAGAATCTTTTGGTGCGTCGTCTGCTGGCGAAGTTGGAGCGCAAAGACACAGAGCTGAGCATCAGCGTCCTAGACGCGATACATTTCATCTCGACGAGTTGGGATCGCGTCTCGGCGAGTACGATAGCCAACTGTTTTGCGAAATGCGGCATTGGCAAGCCTTCTGACGATGCGCAAGAGCCAGCAGTCGCAATTCAGGACTGGAACGACCTCGGACTTTCCACTTGCACGGAGGACGATTTTGTCACTGCTGACGATGATCTCGTCACTTGCGACGTGCATAGCGTAGAGGAAATTGCTGAAGCAGTTTCCGCGTCACAGCCTGATGCTTCGACAAGCGGAGATGAGGACGACGACAGCGGCAGCAGCCACGACGCCGGGCAGCCCACGACAGCCGAAACGCTCGTCGCGCTTGACGTGCTGCGACGTTCAGTGGCGTGCGAGAACATTAGCGAGGTCACGTGCGCGAACTTTTATGCCTTTCAGAAGTCGATCATGCAGGATTTAGGGAAAAAAAAAAACGCAGACTGACATCAGGAATTTCTTCTGCCGCAAATAAATTCACTTTTTTCTTAATTTTATGTACGATTTGATGATACGAATTTCGGATGATACGAATTTTTAACGCAACCCCGTGAAATTCGTATCACCGAGATTTTACTGTATGTTGACACGTCACTAGGAAACCGCCCCCTCGAAACCGAAACCAAAAGTGGGCTTTTAAGGAAGCCATATTAAAAATATATTCATTGCCTTGCGAGGCACCATGATACTCGTTTTGGGGTTCTCCACGCCAGTGCTTTCGTTTATAGCAATAATACGATTCACCTGCACCCCTTGAACCAGTTCACGAGGTGCCACACCTTGTCATTCGTTTCAGAGGTGCAGCGATGGCGTCTTCAGAACCACGTTGTTCGCTTCAAAGGGTGTAGGAAAGGTGCAGCACTGGTTCAGGATTTTCCTGTACCCGCTCCGTTGAAGGTGCCGGCTTGGTGCATGTGTGAGGGTGAGGGCAGCGGACGACGCGCCATTGTGACGTAGGCGCAGTTTGAACTCCTTCACCGTCTCTTGCAACGCAACGCGTGTGTTTACGCTTCGCAGATTGGCCATGTATGGGCCGTTCGCTATTTCTCCACCGCGGACAAAAGCGAGGCCTGCACC
Organism: Hyalomma asiaticum; assembly: GCA_013339685.2. NCBI lineage: Eukaryota > Metazoa > Arthropoda > Arachnida > Ixodida > Ixodidae > Hyalomma > Hyalomma asiaticum. The sequence continues at coordinate 22,744,104 of CM023486.1, forward strand.
TTGTCAGTACCTCTCCGTTCGCTTCTTGTGTTGCGCAGCGCCTGTACTACTGAACTGCAGCTGCGCAATTTCAAAACTGCTCGTGCACCTCCGTGAACCGGTTCAGAGGGGTGTAGGTGAATCGAACAGACCCCATCATGTAGGGAGTATGGCTCCGGAAATTTCAACCACCTGGGGTTCTTTAATTAATGTGCAGTGAGAACGCACCGTACACTGTCGTCTGGCATTTTCGCTTCCATCGAAAATGCCAGACGCCAGAGAAACACTAAATGTATCGTTTGCTGCGGCGTCTGCTCGGTGGGTGGTGGTAGTGGTAAATAACTGGGGGACCCTTAAGCTTCGCCTTTAAAGGAGTACTGCCACCAAAAATTTT
>CM023486.1:22744576-22787206 GCA_013339685.2 Hyalomma asiaticum
CCTTCTTTCCTTTTTTTTGCAGATACAACACTCAACAACAAAACCCCGACATGTTATGTATCACATTCGCGCAGAATACAATAATTAAAAAAAAAAGCAACACGTTTATACGTTTAACACAGTGCGAATACACTTGTCTTGCACATGAGAACAAAAGCTCGATACATCCTATACCACAGTGGAACAGCACACTTTCCGAACACTAGTGAACATGTCACAGCCCAATTCTACCTACTCTTATTGTCATCATCATCATCAGCCTGTTTAGGTCCACTGCAGGACGAAGGCCTCTCCCAACGATTTCCAATCCACCCTATCCTGAGCGAGTTGGTTCCACTTTATGCCTGCAAACTTTTTAATTTCATCGCTCCATCTAACCTTTTGCCTGCCTCTGTTACGTTTTCCCTCTCTTGGTATCCATTCCGTTGCTCTTACTGTCCATCTGTTATCTTTCCTCCTCATGACATGTCCTGCCCAGGTCCACTTCTTTCTTTTAATTGATATAATAATATCGGCTATTCCTGTCTGTTCTCTGATCCATTCCGCCCGTTTTTTATCTCTTAGCGTTACCCCCAACATTTTTCTTTCCATTGCACGTTGCGTGCTCCTTAGTTTTATCTCTAGTTTTTTCGTTATCCTCCACGTTTCTGCGCCGTACGTTAGTACTGGGAGAATGCAGTGATTGAATACTTTTCGTTTTAGTGAGAGCGGTAAGTTTCCAGTCATGATTTCATAATGCCTTCCGAATGCGTTCCAGCCCAACCTTATTCTACGGAGAATTTCTTTTTCATGGTTAGGAGTTCCTGTTATTAACTGTCCCAGGTATACGTATTCGTTTACACATTGTAAGGGTTCATTGTTGATTTTAAATTCCTGTTCCTTAGCTAGGCTATTGAGCATAACTTTGGTCTTTTGCCTATTCATTCTTAATCCAATTGTAATACTTTCCCTGTTTAGGTCATCAATCATGTTTTGTAGTTCGTCTCCATCATTGCTAAATAGCACAATGTCGTCTGCGAATCTTAAATTGCTGAGATATTCTCCGTCTATTCGAATTCCCTTGTCTTCCCAGTCTAGACGTTTAAAGATTTCCTCTAAACATGCAGTGAATAGCATCGGGGATATCGTATCTCCTTGTCTCACACCTCTCCCGATCGGGATTTCTCTGCTTTTCTCATGTAGGAGTAGTGTGGCTGTGCAATCTTTGTATATGTTGTTGATGGTTTTCACGTATATGTCAGGTACCCCCTGTCTACGTAGAGCTTCTAGAACTGCTTGTATTTCTATCGAGTCAAATGCTTTCTCGTAGTCGATAAACGCCATATAAAGAGGTTTGTTATATTCCGCGTACTCCTCAATTACTAGGTTGATAGCGTGGCTGTAGTCCATTGTCGAGTAACCTTTCCTACAACCAGCTTGTTCTCTCGGTTGATTAAAGTCAAGTGTTTCTCTTATCCTCGTAGAAATTACTTTTGTAAATAGCTTGTATATTACTGGGAGTAGGCTAATTGGTCTATAATTCTTTAACTCTTTTATGTCACCTTTCTTGTGGATAAGGATTATATTCGCATTTTTCCAACTGCGTGGTATATTACACGTCTTGACACATTTCGTGAAGAGAGATGCAAGTTTTTCAAGTATAATATCTCCTCCGTCTTTAATCAAGTCTGCTGTTATACCATCTTCACCAGCTGCTTTACCGCGGGACATGCCTTTGACAGCTTTTTTGACTTCGTCAGCGGTTATACATGGAATTTCATTGTCCTCCTCAGATTCTATTTCTATTAAGGTTGTATGGTCTGTCTGAGAACTGTACAGTGCAGAGTAGAAATCTTCTGCTACTTTTACTATTTCGTTGAAACTGTTGATAACATTACCTTGTTTATCTTTTAGCGCATGCATTTTGTTTTGCCCTAAGTGCAGTTTCTTTTTGACCGTTTTAATGCTGGTGCCTTTCTCTACAGCTTTCTCTATTTCTCTCGTGTTAAAGTTTCTTACATCTCTTTGCCTGGCTTTATTGATCAATTTTGATAGTTCTGCGAATTCAATCTTATCTTTTGGCGAAGTTACTTTCATTTGTTGGCGTTTTTTTATTAAGTCCTTGGTAGATTGGGACAACTTACTTGTTGTTTGCTTAGTTGTTGTACCCCCGACTTCTATCGCTGTTTCAAGGATTGTTTTCGTTATGGTTTTGTTCATTTCCTCTACATCGTCACCGTTTTTGTCTAAGGCCTCGAACTTGTTGTTTAGGGCTACTTTAAATTCTTCGTTCTTGGATCTGATTACCTCTAAATTACATTTTTTTCTAGTAAATAATTTAGTTCTTGTTTTCTTTAGGTTAAGTACAATCTTTGCTCTTACTAATCTGTGATCGCTGCATTTTACCTTCCCCACTACTTCTGTGTCTTGAATTATACCTGGTTGTTCGCACATTATAAAGTCGATTTCATTCTTTGTTTCCCCGTTAGGGCTTTTCCACGTCCACTTCCTATTCTTGTGTTTCTTGAAACACGTGTTCATTATTCGGAGTCGGTTTCTTTCGGCAAATTGTACTAGCATTTCCCCACGGTTATTCCTATGGCCGACGCCGTAGTTGCCAATCGCCTGCTTTCCACTTTGTTTTGTCCCTACTTTTGCGTTGAAATCCCCCATGACTACTGTGTATTGTGTCTGTACTTTCTTTATTGCTAATTCGATATCCTCGTAGAACTGCTCTACTTGTTCGTCGTAGTAGCTCGTTGTTGGCGCATATCCCTGGATTATCTTAAGTTTATACCGCTTATTTAGTTTTATTACGACGCATGCAACCCTTTCGTTAATGCTGTAGAATTCATCTACGTTGCCCGCTATATCTTTGTGAATTAGGAACCCCACGCCATATTCCCTCTTTTCGGGTAATCCTCTATAGCAGAGGACATGCCCATTGTTTAAGACTATGTAAGCTTCACCTGTTCTCCTAACTTCGCTAAGGCCAATGACGTCCCAACTAACTCCCTCTAGTTCCTCGAGTAGTTCTGCTAGTCTAGCTTCGCTGGAGAGAGATCTTGCATTGAACGTTCCAATGTTTAGTTTCCAGTGGCGGCCTGTCCGGGTCCAGTGATTGTTACCGCCCTCTGCTGCTTCCCAGAGCTGACCGCCGCCGTGGACAGATGTTCTGCAGCTGCTGGACACTGAGGGCGTGGGTTTAATTGTAGACATCGTGTGGGAGGTGGTGGCCAAGTACTTCACCAGGGAGGCCAATTCCTGTTCTGGTGTAGGAGTGAGTCGTAAACGGCAGTTGAATGACTGAAATCCTTTCACATACCCCAACCGTCGCCGGCCCCCCCCTACCGACGTAATGTCGAGGAGTATTAAAAAAAAAAAGGAGAGGGGGGGGGATTGGGCGTCGAACCTGCGACCCTTGACGGTCCCGGTTGCAGCGGCTTCGCCTCGTTAAACGTACATTCTTTCAAAGCCTTTCATGCGCGATATCTTCTACCTGCGTTACTATTATGTACGGTACTTGGTCTCAAAATGTCCGCGATCTTCTATTTTTGCTGATCGCGACATCCAGAACGTCACGGTTTTTAAAACTGCTCTGTAAGCAAGGTCGGCGCGCGTGGAAATCGTGTGTTAGCGAGGCGTTTCCCTTCTCCGTTCGCCCAGGTATGCGGCCGCGTGCCTAGTTTCGCGCACTGCCCGACAGTGGTACGAGTTAGGGTAAAAGAAATTCATGAAATTTTCCACGTGGTCCCGTACACAGACGCATTTTTCCTTGCGATGTACGCGCATATGACAAAAAAAAATTGTTGGTTGTAAGAAATCGCGGTTGTGATGTGTAATGAGTAATGCAATCCATAATTTCTTATGCCGGAGTGGATGTGTGAAGACGAAATGGAAACAGATAGGTATCAGGCACACAGATACATACACACATATCTATATAACAGTATAAACACGCAATCATACACCCCAGCAGACACACGCAAACTTTCTTGGTAAATGCATAGTATCAGGTTCATTCTTATAGGAAGTGAGTTCAAAGTGTTAAGTCGTCATCAAATTTACATCGACCAGCTAAAAAGATTTGTGTGGAGGTTAGTAGTGTACAGTTTGCGTCTTACGGCAAGTAGTAATCAAGGAGTAATGTATACTCCTTATTGCGTTTGTGATGTTAATTTCGTCATCTATCTATCTATCTATCTATCTATCTATCTAATTTCCTCCGCTTCTCATGAGTTGCTACTATCGGAGACCGGCGGTCGGTTATGTCTAGCGTCGCATCGGTTTTCCGTTTGTGCGGAATAATGTGAGAACATGTAACCGCGTTAGTAACTAACAGTTTCTACTATCCATTATGAGAAAAGGTTTGTCTAGCTGCTCACCGAATTATCGTCGCCGCGTTGGGCTCGGTGCGGTTGTGGTCCTGTGACAGCTTACACGTACATCATTGCTTGAGATAGATACGCTCAAACTCGCCGGAGTTCGCTAACAAATGCTTCGAATTTAAAATTCTGTGATGTAAAGGAGGCCATCAGTAAGACTCGAGCAGTACATGCGGCTGTAGGTGTGATGGAGTCAGCGCTGGCAGTACAGAGTGATATGTGCATCAGCGGCGTCGTAACTTTGCTGAGCAAATGGCCAGTTTTTCACTAATAATAGAAACTGCGGCACCAGTGCCAATGAGAGTGAGTGCAGGAACGCCGTCCACGTGCACATGAATAACATTTGGAGGTGAAAACAGAGGCTTTGATCTTTTCGTGGCTGACGCAGTTCTTGCCTCGGGAACTGCGACGACTATAGTTTTCCCGTTTGTGGGGCCGCGTCCCGCAACGCCATGTTTTTGCACGAAATGCCTCGCACCCCCCTTTCCCGGCTGGACGGAGCGGGGGCCCACCCGCTTCGCCCATGTGGTTTTAACATAGGCTGCCATTGGGCAGCGAGAAATTCCTCGAACGTTTGCGCGTTCTGGCGTTTCTGGTTTTGGAGATGCCTCGGGAGAACATGCTGGGACTTGGAGAAGTGCGCACGTACTTTTGTGACCCTCCGGCCGACCAGGCCATCGGTCGGATGGCGTGCTTCTGCGAGCCCCAGCGACCACGGCGGCGACCTGCGACCGACGCCCATGTCTGTATGTTCTTCTTCTATTTTCCTTTTCCGAGGGCTCGCGGTCGCGGGTGCGCTAGCCGGGGTTAGGCTCTTCTTCCCTGCATGGTTATTTTTGTGTGTTATTCTGTGTTCGCGTGTTGTTCTTTGTTACTGTCCTTTGTTTGTGTTCGTGTGCGTTCGCGTGTTACTCGTTCTTGTCCTGTCCTTATATTCAATTCGACTAATTCGACCTTGTTCCTGTTTGTATTATTTTAATGTTTATTAAATTACCATGCACGGAGAGTGACGCCTAATGTTCTCCTCTTTAGCCGCGTGCGACGGTTCGCGCTGCCCTGCCTCGAGTCGGGCCGCGGGCCGAAGCGCGTGGCAGCGCGGCGATGGCATGGCTGAGATAGCTAGCGCGCGAACGCGACGACCTCATTCTCTGCTCGTTGAGTGCTCGAACCCACTGCAAGGGGTTGCTAGCGGTGATGCCACTGCTAGCAGTAGTTATTACTAAAAGTAACCCCCTATATTTTGGCGCCCAACGTGGGGCCAGGGGCCTTGCCCTTGGTCGCTCGAACGACGAGCAGGTGTCGGCAGAGTGGGGAAGTTGCGTTCGGTTCCCAGCGTCAAGTGCGCTTTGGTTGAGGTTGGCCGTCTCTGCCGTGTATCGCCCGTATCTCTTTCTTTTTCTGTCCATCCTTTTTCGCTGTCGATGTATCAGGGTGTGAGGAGAGGCAAATGTCACTTCTCAAACGGATTGGTAACCCGCTTCGAAGTTGTGTGAGGCGAAGCGTGGGCGAGGAAAGGCGTGATGCAAGTTGCCACCGAGATGCAGCGGTTTGTTCTTGGTGGCGGAAACTCGTTGGATTTACCAAGGCTTCCGTCATGGCATGGCCGGGAGAATGACCATCTCTCCCATTGAACGTTCGAGTCGGTGAGTCCAACGGTTTTCTTTAGACTTCACGTCGTGCGCGTCTTTCCTCACTAAATTCAGAACCAGTAAAAGAATAGTTGACGCGCTATTTCTTGCCCGGGTCGCCGAAAGTCTCTTTTCGTGAAAAGTTGACGGCGCTGTTCGGTTGCACATGGCCGACTTGCACCGAGGGAGGCAAAAATGGCGGAAAGGCCGCTGAGGCGAACAAAGAAAGTAGAAGCAGACCCATCTTCCTTGAATAGCCCTTTGGGCTCCTGTGTCTTCGCGCACGCAGAAGGGGAGAGCGTTTCGGCGTCCCCGCGGCGGGAGAGAAGGAGGCCATTGTGGCTTTAATCAGCCGGCCGGTCGGGGGGAAAGGATGAAAGGGGGGGTCCATCCTCACTGGGCTCACCTCCGGAATCTGGTTTTTCTCTTGTTTGTTGTTCTTTTGCCTTTTTTTTTTTGTTTGGCCCGAAGAGCGACGTAGTTGACGGCAGAGTGACCCATGTGTACATAATGTAAATAGTTTCTTTCGTGGTTTTATTTTTCGCCTCCGGGAGGCGAGGCGCCTGAATGTGTTGGTACTGCACATGGCGCGCGTGCGGCATCGTTGTCTGGTATTGCGACGAGCGCGGGTTTTGGGCCTGAAGCGGCTTGTGTAGCCGTGGCCTGGGAGAGAAAGGGGTTCACTCTGCGCGGTCTGTACGAGCTTGGCCACAGTATCATGCCACCTTTGCGGTTAGCGCTGCGTGTTTTACGCGCGTCGGCAGTGGCACCCCCCCGACAGCAGAGGAGAGCGATTGCGCGCCCCTGCAATTAATTCCAGCCAGTCGTCAGAGCGGAAGGCTTTAGTTGAAGTTACTGTGCTCTGCGATTTGGCACGGGGCAGTGTGAATGCTCAGCTGTCGCCGTCCCTTCCGCGTCTGTTCATTCCGTAGGCAACACGTAGTGGATCTCCCGTTTCGTTTGGTGTCACGGATGGGCAGTGTGCGTTCGTGGAAGGATTATCCACTAGTGTAAGGTCATGCGGCGTCGCACAAGTGAAGACCACGTTTACATTGGTTACTGCCCGACTGATTCCAGACGGAGAGATAACCTGACAGAGAGGTCTTTCTCTTTTTCTCTCTCTATCCTCTCGTAAGCTCTTCTTCGCTGTTTGTCCAAAGTGTTCCTTTCTGTTTACGTACCGTTTTCTTTCTTTTTCGGTTTTGTTTTCGCTACATTGAGAATGATTTCTAGCCCTGTGTTGTTTTTCTTGTTCGTTAGTTAAACTGAGTTTGGTTCTTGTGCTGCACGACTGTTTTTGTTCTTTTGTTGTTGTTTTCGTTGTGTTTTTCTGCCGCGCTGAGTTGGCGGCCGAAGTCTGCGTGTCCGGAGCGGGGCGGCGTCGACGGCGATGCTGTGGACGGAGCCGTGGTCGCGGCACTTGGTGCGGCCAGGAAGTCGGCAGGGTCGACGGCGCGTGAGTCCTGCCGCGGCCGGCGTCCAGGGTCCGGGTGAAGACGCCGTGGCGCGCGCTGGCTTCATCGGACATTTGATGGACTTTGCTCGGTTGTATTGTAGCGTTTGTTTCCTTGTTTTTGTTTTGGTTTTGAGGGTAGTTAGGGGATTTTCTTGTGTATTGGCACTGCCGGTATTGTTGTTTTTAAGGGGGCTTTTAAGGAGGGAGGGATGTGGGGCCGCGTCCCGCAACGCCATGTTTTTGCACGAAATGCCTCGCACCCCCCTTTCCCGGCTGGACGGAGCGGGGGCCCACCCGCTTCGCCCATGTGGTTTTAACATAGGCTGCCATTGGGCAGCGAGAAATTCCTCGAATGTTTGCGCGTTCTGGCGTTTCTGGTTTTGGAGATGCCTCGGGAGAACACGCTGGGACTTGGAGAAGTGCGCACGTACTTTTGTGACCCTCCGGCCGACCAGGCCATCGGTCGGATGGCGTGCTTCTGCGAGCCCCAGCGACCACGGCGGCGACCTGCGACCGACGCCCATGTCTGTATGTTCTTCTTCTATTTTCCTTTTCCGAGTGCTCGCGGTCGCGGATGCGCTAGCCGGGGTTAGGCTCTTCTTCCCTGCATGGTTATTTTTGTGTGTTATTCTGTGTTCGCGTGTTGTTCTTTGTTACTGTCCTTTGTTTGTGTTCGTGTGTGTTCGCGTGTTAATCATTCTTGTCCTGTCCTTATATTCAATTCGACTAATTCGACCTTGTTCCTGTTTGTATTATTTTAATGTTTATTAAATTACCATGCACGGAGAGTGACGCCTAATGTTCTCCTCTTTAGCCGCGTGCGACGGTTCGCGCTGCCCTGCCTCGAGTCGGGCCGCGGGCCGAAGGGCGTGGCAGCGCGGCGATGGCATGGCTGAGATAGCTAGCGCGCGAACGCGACGACCTCATTCTCTGCTCGTTGAGTGCTCGAACCCACTGCAAGGGGTTGCTAGCGGTGATGCCGCTGCTAGCAGTAGTTGTTACTAAAAGTAACCCCCTACACGTTCTGGCGTTGAAGGACGACGGCGCATCGGCGAAAGCGAGCGGCACCGAGGAGATGGCGAGTGGCGGTCAAATGGAGGTCGGCGATCTTGGTCATCTGGCATCTGTCCGGAGAACCTAGGCGGGGAGGGCGAAGGTTACTTGGTCGAATACGGACCAGGCATGAAGCTGCGACAGTACGACGGGACACGGCGATGGCAATATCACGTGACGTGACCAGGTACACCACAAGAGTAACAGATCGGCCGGTTGTCGGGACGGGAGTGCGCCATTGTCCACCGCTGAGTGGGATGTACCACAGGTGGACGAAGCGGGGACGCGTACGCAGAGATACTGCGGGTGGAACCGGTGCAAACATTGGAGGTAGCTACGGCGCGAAGACCTCTGCATAGCTGAGAGGCGCATTTACCTCGGTATGAGTAACGGAGGCCGACACCGGCGGAGTTTCGCGAGCCGATGGCAGAGCTGTACAAACTTACTCCTGTATGACCTTCCTGAAGTTTGCAGGCAAAAGGGAGGATGGTCGCTCGGCTGTGAAAGAGCAGCGAAAGCTCACGGGCGACCTCACCACGAACTCTTTGATTTGGCCATGTAGCGAGTCAAGGTCAGGAGCGGTGAAAATGCTCGAGGTCTCGTCGGAAACATGTTGGCGTTGTGTAAGTAGACGCTGTCGGCGAAGCTCGTCGAGCTATGCCAAAGCTCGGTAACGTGAGAAATGGTGCCAGGGTTCTTCGATAGCAGCATATGGACGGCGTCGTCTGAGATGCCCTTCATGATATGGCGTACTTTGTCCGCCTCCTTCATCGGAGGGTTCACAAATCGGCAGAGGTCGATGACGTCCTCGATGTGGCTTGTGAATGTCTCACCACTCTGCCGGGACCGGCACCGTAGGCATTGTTCTGCGCGCAGCTTGCGTACTCCAGCGCAGCCAAACATATCAGCGATGCTGGTGTTAAAGCTGGGCCACGCGCGGAGATCGGCTTCGTGGTTCATAAACCACAGTTTTGGAACGCCCATTAAATAAAAAATCACGTTGCTGAGCTTCAGAGTATTGTCCCATTTGTTGGTAGTGCTCATCTGCTCGTAGGATTCCAGCCAGTCTTCAACATCTTTTTCGTCGGTGCTGCTGATGATCTCAGGATCGTGCTGACGCTGGGAACCGGCACATAGCACAGCTGGTGAAGCCTGTGGAGCTGTCTGGCTGGCGTCGTCGGGCATGGTGGACGGGAGGGTTAGGCTTCTTAATTCAAGGGTGGGGAAAACCGCAGCACCTCCCACCAAAATATAAGGCAAGATATAGGGTGCCACCAAAGAACAGCAGAGAGCATCTCGACAAGGCCTGGGCACTCGTCTCGAGCTCTGGTCTCGCGCAGCATTGGTGATACGGCTGCAGCGCCAGGCATTCCTCTTCACAACTATATATATATATATATATATATATATATATATATATGTATGTATATGTATTGCAACGAAGCACTACGATAGAAGACAATGGAGACAGCTCCGAGGAAGACGCTGTTCGCTGATGTTCACGCGGACGGGGCTCCATCTTGTATGCCTGCGCCCTGCCCGTTGTACAAAGCATGGAAATATATATTAACTACAGTCTTTCCTCCCCGTAACATTTTGGTGGAGGTGCGGGTTCTCCCAGACTCAAGACGGATTTACGCAGCGGGCGTTCACTGGCTTCACCTGCAATGCCAACCGCAGGCGCGGACGAGGATGCTCCGGGCAGATCACCAACCATGCCTCGACCAGCCGTCCTCAATCGCCCCGTCGTCGTCACACAGCCGCGTTACCCTGGTACATTTTCCGGCTCAGATGGCAAAGACTTTGAAGATTGTCTTCAACTCTACGAACGGGTGAGTTCAAGCAACTATTGGGACCCGACCATAATGTTGGCGAACATCATATTTTACCTAACTGGAACAGCACAAGTATGGTTTTTGAACCACGAGCAGTAAATTACCAACTGGGACGCATTCAAGCAAAAGCTCTTTGACCTTTTCGGCAAGCCCATCGGACGCCGTCGTGCTGCCCAGAAAGAACTTGCGTGCCGAGCTCAAACTTGCACAGAGTCCTATGTGACGCACATTCAAGATGTGCTCGCGCTCTGTCGCAAAGTCGACGACAATATGCCAGAAGTGGAAAAGGTTGCGCACATCCTCAAAGGTATCGCAGATGACGCATTTACCCTTTTGTTGTTTAAGAGCTCTTCCACGGTGCAAGACGTCATCAATGAATGTCGACGCTTTGAAGAGGCAAAAAACCGCCCCATTACTCCGAGCTTTACCAGTCTTCCAAACACAGCTGCGACATCAACCTGGAAGGACCTTCGTTCCCCACCAGTTCCCGCAGCATCCGACAACCTTGTGCGCATCGTGCGCCGCGAGATTGAAGCGGCCTCTCCAGTTCCCCTCCAAGTAGGTTCCTCCGATGACTCGCTCGCAGCTGTTTCGCTTATTCAGACTGTTGTGCCTCAGGAACTGGCCAATGCAGGACTCCAGAGTCTTTGTCCAGTTAGCAGGCCCGACTACCGTCCACCCCGAGCGCCTGAGCTGTCCCGACGCCCATACGTTCGTCCTCGTTTTCAGAACACCGCAGAATGGCGCACTTCTGATGATAGGCCCATCTGCTTCTCTTGTCGACACGTGGGTCCCATGTCCCGTCATTGCGGAAATGTTGGCAGCTGGTAGCCCTGGTCAAGTTGTCGAAATACCCGACGTCCAGCTGGTAGTCCCCTCGTCCCACTCCCCAATGAAGACGACACCGCTCTGCAGTCATGGCCAGCTCGACCAAACCGCTCTCCTTCGCCATCCTTGCACCGGCCCCGCTCACCAATGCGCCGTCGCTCTCCTTCTCCTTCCTGCTCACGCCGCTCCTCGGAAAACTGACGGGCGCAGCACCGAGAGGTGAGCCTGCCACAACGACCCGACCCGAAATTCCTCTGCTGACACTACCAGGACATCACAACCTTACCAACGTCGACGTAGATGGTACACCTGTCATCGCACTCATTGACACTGGCGCCCACATATCGGTCATGAACTCAAACCTCCGTGCTCGACTGAAGAAAGTTCTCACCCCTGCTCCAATTGCTCTAGTCCGGGTAGTCGATGGCGCGACACCAGCTGTTACTGGGATGTGCACCGCCCGTGTCACTGTTGCTGGACACCATACTTCTGTTTTGTTTTACATCCTGGACCGATGCCCACATGACATCATCTTGGGGCTTGATTTTTTATCAGCACATTCGGCGCTTATTGACTGCTCCGCAGGTGTTATCCAGCTCGCCTTACCGCATGCCGTTGAGCCTTCAGATCCAGCGCCGAGTCGGCTCCGCTCCACAGATTACATTCGCCTCCCGCATCTAGCCGTGACGTACATCGATGTGTTTTCTGATCCCCCTGCTGATGACGGAGAGCACATCGTTTCACCCAACGCTACCGTGCTCTGCTCGCGCAGTGTGATGTTCCCCCGCTCTGTAATCAACATAAAAGACAATGCGGCATGTCTCCCCATTGTAAATTTCGGACTATTCCCTCAAGTACTATCCCCAGCTATTGCTATTGCAACACTAGCTCCAGCTTGCAATCACGATATTTCTGTGCTGATCCTGCAGTGTCTCCTGCCGCCACATATTCAAACTCCCCAATAACAGATAGCATGACGAAAATGATCGCCACTGACCTTCCGGCCCATCACGTCGATGCTCATCTCTTACCAGGACATTTTTTATCTTAACGATCGACCACTGGCTCAAACAGCTGTTGTCAAGCATCGAATACACACCGGCGATGCTCAACCCATCCACCGATGGACCTATCGCGTCTCGTCTACTGAGCGCCAAGTCACACAGGAGGAAGTTGACAAGGTGCTTGCCCGTGACATCACCGAACATTCTTCAAGCCCTTGGGCTTCTCCTGTCGTGCTGGTCAAAAAGAAGGACAACAGCTGGGGATTCTGTGTTGACTACAGGAATCTTAATCGCGTAATCAAGAAGGACGTGTACCCTTTGCCACGGATAGATGACGCCCTTGACTGTTTCAGTGGCGCCAAATATTTTTCTTCAATCGACCTTCGTTCCGGGTACTGGCAGATTGCAGTTGACGAAATGGATCGTGAAAAGACAGCGTTCATCACGCCCGATGGACTGTAACAGTTTAAAGTCATGCCATTCGGACTATGCAATGCTCCCGCTACAATCGAACGAATGATGGACGCCCTTCTTCGAGGCTTAAAATGGTCAATCTTCTTGTGCTACCTCGATGACGTGATCGTCTTTTCACCGACGTTTGCCACACACCTCGAACGTCTCTCAACAGTTCTTTCAGTATTCCGGAAAGCAGGGCTTCAGCTCAATTCGAAATGTCACTTCGGCCGCCGCCAGCTTACTGTGCTCGGACACCTTGTCCAATCGTCGAGTGTTCGGCCCGATGCGGAAAAAGTTCGAGCAGTCAAGGACTTCCCTGTGCCCACCTGCACAAACGATGTTCGAAGCTTCGTGGGCCTTTGCTCTTACTTCCGCAGATTCGTGCGCAATTTCGCTCACATAGTGCGCCCTCTCACGGACCTTCTGAAGAAAGACGTCACCTTTGTCTGGGGTCCTGAACAATCTAGCGCATTCGCTGAGCTCACGATGTGTCTCACTTCTCCACGAGTTCTTGGCCACTTTTACATGTCGGCTCCAACAGAGGTACGCACCGATACAAGTGGCCACGGCATCGGTGCAGTTATGGCGCAACGACAACCTGGATGCGACCGTGTCATTGTGTAACGCTAGCCACCTTCTGTCCCCGGCTGAGCGCAATTATTCCATCACAGAACGCGAATGCCTGGACCTTCTGTGGGCAGTGAGTAAATTTCGCCGTTACCTTTATGGACGGCCTTTCACGGTAGTCACCGATCATCATGCCTTATGCTGGCTTTCGTCCTTAAAAGATCCAGCTGGATGGCTCGGTCGGTGGGCTCTACGGCTGCAGGAATACACGTACACAGTCGTGTATAAGACGGGTCGACTTCATGGAGATGCTGACTGCTTGTCACACCATCCGGTAGACCCCCCAGACATCCCTGAGACCGGCGAGTCAACTTGTGTGCTAGCTCTTACCACGTTTAGCAACATCGCTGATGAGCAACGCCGTGACCCTTACCTCAAGGACGTCATTACCAAACTCGTAGGCCCGACCACTCCAACCCATTTGCGTATCTTTGCATTACAAGATGGCGTCTTATACCGTTGTAACATGCACCCTGACGGCCCTGAACTGCTACTGGTCATCCCTAGACAAATGCGTCAGGCGGTCCTCGCTCAGATGCACGATGTTCCTACCATGGGTCATCTGGGCGTTGCGCGGACATATTATCGTGTTCGTCGTCGCTTCTTCTGGCCCAGTATTTACCGTTCCGTTTGCCGTTACGTCGCCTCGTGTAGATTTTGTCAGCTCCGCAAAAAACCAACCGCCCTTCCAGCTGGCCGCCTCCAGCCCATTGACATACCACCGGAACCATTCCTCAGAGTTGGACTTGATCTTCTTGGCCCGTTCCCTTTATCGCTCAATGGAAACAAATGGATAGCGGTTGCGACGGATTATACCACCCGGTACGCAATCACACGTGCTCTCCCTACCAGTTGCGCAACAGTCCACTTTATTGTGTACACTCCCAGGATAATAAGTTCATAAATACACAATAAAGTGGACTGGGGGACGAGCGCCTTCGTATCTCAGTTGGTAGAGCATCTGACGCGACATCCGAAGGTCGTGGGTTCGGGTCCCGCCGAAGGCAGGCTTGTCTTTCCGTCCAGTTTAATTCCTTTCGACTTTCTCCACAATTACAAAACCACAAGTAACTTCCCCTATGCTTTCCTCGGGTTCATTGTCTGTTTGCTCATTAAGTTGTTTCCAACAAATAAAATAACGAGCCCTTGACCCTTTCCCTTTCGTTATTTCATAGCTTGGGCCTCGTTGCGGCAGACTTGGTGCCTTAGGTAGCATGCGAGGGCTTATTGGGCAGCAGCCATCTCATCTAAGTTCACGTTCTACGGGACGCCTCCTGGCAAGAAAGTGTGTGTCACACATGCCGCCTTGGCCATGAGTGGCGCTGCCTAACACTGCCAGGATAATCAGTACATAAACACACAATAAAGTGGACGGGGGGACGAGCGCCTTCGTAGCTCAGTTGGTAGAGCATCGGACGCGACATCCGAAGGTCGTGGGTTCGGGTCCCACCGAAGGCAGGCTTGTCTTTTCGTCCACTTTAATTCCTTTCTACCTTCTCCACAATTACAATACCACAAGTAACTTCCCCTATGCTTTCCTCGGGTTCATTGTCTGTTTGCTCATTAAGTTGTTTCTAACAAATAAAATAACGAGCCCTTGACCCTTTCCCTTTCGTTGTATTTTCTGTGTAATTTATTATGCACTATAGTATAATACGTAACTTTTATCTCACTTTTTATGTTAGCTTCTGTGCATCGTTTTGTATAATTTCACCTTTTATAGCATTTCTTGTATTACTTGTTTTGCTTATGCTGTGCTTTTCACTTGTCTTTTTTGCTTACTTCATTTACTTTGTCTATATACCTTTGGTTTATACAAGTTCTGTGAAGCCCCCCTTACTCAATGCCCATGTGGCCCTGTAAGGTAGTTTCAAATAAATAAATAAATAAATAAATATATTTAAAGAAGCAATGGAACCTTGTAGTGGGCCATCCTCTCCAGCGCCTTACAGTGGGGTTCGCTATTCAGCGCACTTGAAAAAGACGCCGCTAGTGCTCGATGTCCGTGCCCGTTTGGACAAGACCGTTGCCGCAGGGCTGCACCTAGTATCATCTAATAAACATCTTAACAACGTGGTGGAAGTGCTGGGTACTTGAATCGTGCACGCTGGAACTAGGATCCCGCACACTGCCTTTGCCATGACTCAGGACACCTCCCAGCAGACGCCTCCTGCTCCGGCCGTATGTTCCGGTATCCCTCGCCACCGCGACCCTTCTGTTTTCACTGGCGCGAATGACGTAGACGTAGACGACTGGCTGACTACCTACGAAAGAGTGAGTGCTCATAACAACTGGGACGAGGCTGCGAAACTCAGCCACGTGTTGTTCTACCTTGCGGAGGTCGCAAGCCTATGGTACAGCAACCACGAAGCTGATTTACCAACATGGTCCGCATTCAAGACCTCGCTGGCAAATGCATTTAGCCGTTCTGCTGTCCGTGAGCTGCGCGCCGAGCACCGCTTGCGCGAACGAGCACGGCAGCCAGAAAAATCCTTCACCAGTTATGTTGAGGACGTTCTTGGCTTGTGCAAATGAGTGGACGCGACAATGTCTGAAACGGATAGGATCAGAAATGTCCTGAAAAGCATCGAGGACGAGGCGTTTAACGTGCTACTTAACAAGAGCCCTCAGTCAGTCACAGAAATTGCCACACTGCCAAAGCTACGAAGAGCTGCGCCCGCAACGCTTGCTCACCCGTCGACCTTCGTTGAGGAATGAACATCTTGCTTGGTTGACCGCCACTAATGACCAGGCATCATTACTTGCAGAAGTAAAGTCCTTTGTTCGGGAGGAAATTGCACGCCAACTCTCCTTGATGGCCTTCACCCAGCCTGCCCGACACCCTTCTTCAACTCTTGTGCCTCCGTTGCAGCACGCAATTGAACAGGAAATTGCCGCTGCTATACCTGAATACCACCAGCACCTTCCAGCGCCTGCACCGCTGAGCTACTCCGAAGTTCTTGCGAGGCCTCAACCAATAACGTTAGCTGCACCTCTCAACTATACAGGCGCCGTCGCTACGTCCCAACCCCTCGCTTCAGGCGTGCCTCCTATTTACGCTGGCGTCATGGCCAGGCCTCGACTGCAGCCCAGCATTTCTCCCGTTTCTAGATTTGCCCCTCACCGAGAATTCTTTTTCGAGGAAGCTGCTTGTCCAAGCCGACACCCACGTGCTTCCGAAAGCCGCAACGATCGTGCCTATGTACTGCAGCAGCCTCTCAGACGGTGTTGCATTGCTGTCTCCCCCCGACCGCTTGCTGACTCGGAGACGACTCCTACTTCCATTTGCGAGGCTGGACATCACTCAGGGCTTCAGCACCATTTTCTTTTGCAACCCGTTCCATTACCCTGTGATGTTGGTCCGAGGGGAATGCCTTGGCAATGTGGAACTTATTCAAGACGTTCAAGTTGTCGCCGTACCCGACGACACTTGCTGCGCTAGTTCCAGAGCAGTCAGTGCTATTTCCGCGAGTGACTCCCCACCCAGCGATGTGTTTGGCTCTTCTATACCAGAAAACCGTACGCCGGCCCAGCGGTCTCAGCTTTTATGCCTCTTGGAAGAATTCCGTTCTTCTTTCGATCCGGGGCTGTCTTCCGTAGGTCGGACGTCAACTGTTACACACCGCATCGACACAGGCTCCCAACCGCCGTTGCGACAACGCCCATACCGTGTCTCCCGCGGAACGTCGTGTGATCAGCGAACAGGTTGATGACATGCTTCGTCGCAAGGTGATACGCCCTTCAGATAGCCCATGGGTATCCCTTGTAGTCCTTGTTACCCAGAAAGATGGTTCTGTGAGATTCTGCGTAGACTACCATCGCCTCAACAAGATCACTCGCAAGAACGTTTATCCTCTCCCGCGCATAGACGACGCGTTTAACAGTCTACAAAGCGCTGAATACTTTTCGTCTCTAGACTTGCGCTCGGGGTATTGGCAAGTACCCATTGCCGAGGCCGATCGACCGAAGACAGCTTTGTAACACCAGATGGCGTATAAGAATTTAATGTCATACCTTTCGGACTTTGTAATGCGCCCGCAACTTTTGAGCGCATGATGGACACCGTCTTGCGCGATATGAAGTGGAACACGTGTCTCTGCTACTTTGACGACGTTGTTTTTTCTCCTGACTTCGAGACGCACCTTCAACGCCTTCGCGGCGTTTTGATGTGCCTGACAAAGACTGGCCTACAGCTAAACCTGAAGAAGTGCAGATTTGCCGCTATGCAAGTGACAGTATTAGGCTGCGTCGTATTTAAGGATGGAAGTCTGCCCGACCTAACCAAACTTCGGGCTGTGGCCGAATTCCCTAAGCCAATGTCCGTTAAAGAACTACGCAGTTTTATAGGCTTGTGCTCCTACTTTAGGCGCTTCATTGGAAATTTCGCCACTGTTATGGAGCCACTGACGAAACTGCTTGGAAGCAACGGGTCCCTCATTTTGTGGTCATCCGAGTTCACAAACTACGCGTTCACAAATCTCCGCCGTTTGCTGACATCTCCGCCAATTTTACGCCACTAGGACCCGACCGCACCTACAAAGGTGCACACAAACCCCAGTGGTGTTGGCCTCGGCGCTGTCCTTGAGCAGCGCAAACCAGGGTTTCCTGAGTATGTCGTCGCCTACGCCAGTCGCACCCTTACGAAAGCCGAGAGTAACTACACTTACAGAAAAACAATGCTTGGCAATCATCTTGGCACTTAATAAGTTCTGACCATATCTGTATGGCCGCCCATTTGATCCATCGCTACCCAATATCGCAAGGATCACTGGATCGCTTCATTGATTGACTTTCTCTGCGACCCATCGGCAAAACCGACCAATCACTCGCTGCGCCGGCAAGCCCACCATTTTGCCATTCGCGAAGAAGTACTTTAGCGACGCAGTTACAATACCGACGGCCGTCAGTGGTTAGTTATACCCCGGAGTCTGCGTTCTGAAATATGTGCATCGTTCCACTCTGATCCTCAGTGTGCACATTCTGCTGTATACAAAATATACGAGCGCATTCGACAGCGGTACTTCTGGAGAGGAATGTATCGCTATGTTCACCACTTCGTTCGCTCCTGCCTCGATTGCCAGCGTAGGAAATCTTCGCCTCGCCTGTCACCATACAGTCTGAAACCTCCACCTTGCCCTATCCGGCCATTTGGGCGCGTCGGCATCGATTTGTATGGGCCCCTCCCGCTGACATCAGCTGGTAACCACTGGGCCATCGTAGCCGTTGACCATCTCACGCGATACGCCGACACCGCCACCCTCCCCGCGGCTACAGCGCGCGATGTTCCTTCCTTTCTACTCCGCCGCTTCATACTTCGACACGGCCCACGCCAGGAATTGCTTAGTGATCGAGGGCGTGTCTTATCTGAAATCGTCGAAGCCATTCTTAAAGAGTGCCACGTTGTTCACCGCACAACTACTGCTTACCACCCGCAGGTGAATGGCCTCACAGAACAATTTAACCGCACTCATGGCGACCTGCTATCAATATACGTCGCCTCCAACCAAGCAAATTGGGATGCGGTCCTGCCGTCCGTAACCTATGCTTACAAAGCTCCCCCTCCAAGCACCATTGGGTTTTCGCCATTCTTTTTATTGTACGGCCGGCACCGCTCGCACACAATCGACACCATCCTTCCGTACAAGCCAGATGCATGTGAGGCCGCGCCTATTTCCGCCACAGCCAGACGTGCTGAAGAGTGTCGCGATCTCGCCCGGGCATTTACTACCACTGACCAAGAGCGCCAGAAGAGCATTCAGGTGACATCACCTCTGCACCTGCGTTCCTCCCTGGAGCGCTTGTGTGGCTCTCGGTCCCTTGCACTACACCAGGGCTCTCTGCAAAACTGCTGCCCAAGTACGAAGTGCCCTACCGAGTAGTCGAGGTTCTTCCCCGGTTAACTCCCTCATCGAGCCCGTTGAGCCATCTTCAGACATGTGCCGTCGAGACCGAGACATTGTTCACGTCGAGCGCCTCAAGACATACTATGACACACTCATAGTGACCAGCTGTTAGGCCGCCAGGCGGCTACCTTTCCGTCCCCGGGGGTAATGTAAAGAAGCAATGGAACCTTGTAGTGGGCCGTCCTCTCCAGCACCTTACAGTGGGGTTCGCTCTTCAGCGCTCTTGAAAAAAATTTACAGCATATCCACGGAGTGAATGATGATGAGTGGGCGAAGCTCGGGAAGTTCATTGTAGGTCGTGCCAAGTTCCGGATTCATTTAGTTAACGCGCTCGCTACAAATCCTCATGGTTCAACTAAAGTCCCTAGATCTTTTTTTCCCGTTTTTAAGTAGCGACAACTACCTCCTCTCCCAGCACCCTCTCGCTCAAAGCCCGCGTCGGCAGCCATGTTCTTCCTAAACACGTAGAGCGGAGCACGCGCGCGCAGATAGCATCCGGCCGTCAACGTACGCGTTCCTAGCAAATATGGTAGTGGACGTGCCATATGTCAGGAAACGCCTACTGAAACGCTCAACTTTTTTTGACGTTCTCTCGCTGCAGCATTCAAATAACAGCTTTAGGAAGAACATGGCTGCCAAAAGCAACGCCGACCAATCAGATGCGCGAGCGGAACATCAAAGCTTTTCGCTACTTAAAAAAACGGAATAAAGATCTAGGGACCTTAGGTTCAACGATGCGCAAGTGAAATCTCCCACCGGCACCTCATTGCAAGTCAAGATCCAGTGCCTATATATCTATATATCGGTTGCCGGTGAACGCTTCTCCAATGCGAGCAGTCGGTATTTCTCAATCAAGAAACTTGCTAGGAGACGCTGCCTGCGCCAACGTTGTCTCTCGCGGGTGAGGGCGCGTTGTCCTTCTTTGCGAGATTGTAGAGCGTTCCTCTAAGAAAGAGTGTTTCCATAGCCAACGCGCGTCTTTCGCTCTCTCTCTGTCTCTCTCTCTCACAAGACAGCACAGGCACGTGCCGGGAGAGAGAGAGGCACGCGCCAGGAGGCGCGCGCCAAGGGCGATCGCGTGCCTCCCGGCACGTGGGTTACGCCTGACGACTGACAGCTGACACGTGACAAGGTTAGACTAACAGTAGCTTCGCCCCTAAAAGATGCCGCTCGTGCTCGAGGTCCGTGCCCGTGTGGACAAGACCGTTGCCGCAGGGCTGCGTCTAGTATCATCTAATACACACACACACACACACACACACACACACACATATATATATATATATATATATATATATATATATATTGCAGTGAACAAAGTCTTGGACGCCGGTAAATCATAGCAGTAAAAGGAAGACACACGTCGAAAAACAGAATGTATTCTTTACGTTTCGGCCGCGGGACCGGCCTTCGTCAGAATAACAAAATGACAGTGGAGCTACAGCATATACGCACATACGTTTCGGTTACAATGGTCACGTGAGCATAAACATCATAAAAGCAAGTACAACAATCAGAAACAAAATATATTTATTGGGGCCCCATATGACATCCTATTTACAAACAATCAATTCGCAAGTCGCGACACGTGCACAAGGATTACAGGTGGAACAAGCAATAAGAGCGGCAGCAGTCACTCATATGATACACTAAGTTTTCCCGCACTTTCATTCAAACCGCCTGCGATTGTATTGAACTTTAACATAAAAAAAGATTCGCGTACTTCTCTGTCGTATTGCGTTCGGAAACCAGACTCGAGTATCGTGGCTGTGATGTTGTCAAATGAGTGGCCCATTATGTTAGCATGTTTTTATATTGGAAGGTGAGGAAGTGAAGAGATATGAGCCTTATGGTTGTTAAACCGATATCAGAAGGGTGGTTCGGTCTGTCCTACTAATTGCGTTTTGCAGATTTACCATTCAAGAAGGTAAACTACATTACTGGTGTCGCAGTTATAGCTACCATTGATTTTGAGGCTGAAGTTAGATGCGGCGCTGTTTGCGATAAGTGAAGTGGTCATATGGTGGCACACTTTGCAACGAGGTTTGTGGCAAGGACGGCAGCCAATAGGTCTATTGCGCGCGCTTTTTGACGACGTGAGTAGGTCGCGCAGATTTTGGGCTCTTCTGTACGTAACACTCGGTGGTTCCGGGAAATTGACTTCAGTCGTTCGCTCTGTAAAAGTATGTTATGGTGTTTTCTTAAAACGGCATTTACGTGCTGCGCAGGAGCGGAAAACGTCAAAACAAGGTTAGTGTAGGAGAAAACCGACTACTTATTTTTGGTGCTTAAAAGTGCTTTGCGGTCCTGATTATTTAACTTTTTGATGGCGTCATCAATAATATTAGAAGGGTATTTCTGTTTTGATAAAGCGCTCCGAAGCTGCGCGCAGTTGGAATTAAAATCGGTTTGTTGCGAGCATATTCTTTTAAAACGAAGGGCCTCACTATAGGGTATGCTGGTTTTAGAGTGCTTCACATGGTTTCTATTGAAATGAAGGTACTGCTGGGTATCAGTTGGCTTTCTGTAAACTTTAGTGGCAAGTTGGCCGTCACACATAGTCACTGTTACGTCCAGAAAGTTGATAGCTTGTTCCGAGTATGTATGAGAGAATGAAATGGACTGATGAGCGTTGTTGAAATCGTGAATGAACGATAAGAGATGAGGTTCACCATGTTGCCAAATCATGAATATATCATCAATGTACCTTTTGTAGTAAAATGGTTTAAGTGAACGGCTTGCCAGAAATTCGTTTTCAAGTTTGCCCATGAAAATATTGGTATAGTTAAGGCCTATGGGTCTGCCCATCGAGGTGCCATTAACTTGAAGGTAATGACTGCCGTTAGATTCGAAGTTGTTACACTCCAAGACGAATTTTAAAAGGGTTATCAAAGTGGAGCTGTCGATTATTTTATCACGGACAGACTGGTAAGAGTGAAGTACTGCCTGTATTCCATCTGCATGAGGAATGTTTGTATATAGGGACGCTACGTCCACGGTAACCAGGAGCGAATCAGGGGGGACAGATAGGTCGATGATGATGGACAAGAAGTGGTTAGTGTCTTTGATGTACGATGAGAAAGAAGAGGGGATTTGGTTAATTACTGTATCGACAAATTTGGAGATCAGTTCCGTGACCGTACCGACGCCGGAAACGATGGGTCGACCAGGGTTTCCTGACTTGTGTATTTTTGGCAGGAGGTAAAAGCGACCCGCGACTGGACTTAGTGGAACGAGAGAATGCAGAGCCGAATTAGGAACTTTTTGCTTCTCAATGAGGCTAGTTATGGTGCTTATAAGGACAGATTTGAACTGATCAGTGGGGTCTTTGTCGAGCCGCCTGTAAAAAGCGATCGACCGAAATCAATTTTCCCAGAACCACCGCGTGTTACGTACAGAAGAGCCCAAAATCTGCGCGACCTACTCACGTCGTCAAAAAGCGCGCGCAATAGACCTATTGGCTGCCGTCCTTGCCACAACCCTCGTTGCAAAGTGTGCCACCATATGACCGCTTCACTTATCCCAAACAGCACCGCATCTAACTTCAGCCTAAAAATCAATGGTAGCTATAACTGCGACACGAGTAATGTAGTTTACCTTCTTGAATGCTCAATCTGCAAAATGCAATTAGTAGGACAGACCGAAACACCCTTCCGATATCGGTTTAACAACCATAAGGCTCATATCTGTTCACTTCCTCGCCTTCCAATATCAAAACATGCTAACATAATGGCCACTCATTTGACAACATCACAGCCACGATTCTCGAGTCTGGTTTCCGAACGCATCACGACAGAGAAGTACGCGGATTATTTTTTATCTTTAAGTTCAATACAATCGCAGGCGGTTTGAATGAAAGTGCGGGAAAACTTAGTGTATCACATCAGTGACTGTTGCCGCTCTTATTGCTTGTTCCACCTGTAATCCTTGTGCACGTGTCGCGACTTGCGAATTGATTTTTTATAAGTCGGATGTGATATGGGGCCCCAATAAATATATTTCGTTTCTGATTGTTGTACTTGCTTTTATGATGTTTATGCTCACGTGACCATTGTAACCGAAACATATGTGCGTATATGCTGTAGCTCCACTGTCATTTTGTTATTCTGACGAAAGCCGGTACCGCGGCCGAAACGTGAAGAATACATTCTGTTTTTCGACGTGTGTGTTCTTTTGACTGCTATATATATATATATATATATATATATATAAATCATACTCGAAAGAAAGGTAGTCATTTATGATTTTGTGATCGGCATGACTGAAATCTGGACACAAAAGCGACGGCTTCAGATAAAGCATCATGTCCTTCCCATTCACACGTAAACGCCTCATACATAAACTGGCAGGGTAATGTCATTGCTACGGTACCTTTTAGCACATGAGAAACCTCCTCATACATACGATGATCTCGTCAGCTTCGTAGGAAAGAGTGGGAACGTGTCGAATACACGGGTCCTACCACTTAGTTTCTCTGCGCAACATTCGCATGTGTTTTTCAGCAGAGCAACCCCTCTGTGATGTTATCTCGGGTTCAGGAATCGCTCGAGAAAGAGACTGAGGCAGCACGCAAGTGCAAATACAAAAAAGTCTTATTTTACACTCACGGAAGGACTTAACAGCCTACAAGGGTTAAAAAGCGCATAAGAAATCTACCAATGTTAAAGTAAAGAATGTTCTCACAGCAGAGTTCCCGTGGGAAGAGTTGGTGTGGCAGAGTCGATGTCGGCGAAGACTTGCTTGGTGCGCAAATGTGATGTCGGAGCTAGGTGCCCGGCCTGGCCGTATCGAACTCCCGAGGTTGACCCAGTGCGGATGGTCCCGGAACTCTGCGCGCGTGTTAAACTCCCCATGGCTGTTGCGCCTGATACTCGGCGTGCTCGGTCGCCGACGCCATGACTACGCCCGACTGCGCGCAGCAGCAAGGCTAGGGAACCCTGCGCTCGATCTCCAGGGCCTGTCTTCAAGCCGATAGACTTAACAGACAGGGGTGCCTTAACGTCGAGACGTGAAGACCTCGGCGGCGATTTTTCCCGCGTTTTTATATCCAATGAAGGAGACGACTGCCTTGCTGACCCTCGCGCACTGCCCGTGCCACGGGTCCCTCTATCCTCGCCCAGCTCAAATCACCGTCTTCCTCACTTCTCGGCATAAACGCTGTCCAGCAGAATTCGCTGCGCACCGCGAGCACTCAAAACACGATTCGCCACCACACAGTGCACTGTTTTAATTGTTTGTCGCGTATTTCAACAGCGCGCTCGACATGTTATTACAATATTAACCAGTGCTGTCACCTTAAAGGTGACTGAGCGTTTTTTTTTTTTTTTTTTTTTGGACCAGTTGGAGCTTGTTATGTCGGCGTCGTTCATGTCTAGGTGCACCTACGGTGGGCCGTTGAAGTTAAGACGCATGCTCGCTAGGAAAAGGATCCTTGCCGCCCACGTGTTTTGCTGACCCCTTCATGAAGATTGAAGCATTTTATTTGATTTCATTTTATTTCTTTCTGTATTTACAGAAATCGAAGCAAAAGCAAAAGGCTACAGAGCCTGACAGAGGCTTTTTCTCCGATATACAGCTTGGCAACGAATACATTTGACACAATATTTACATACAATTAACGAAGAATGCTTTGTACTTTGACACAATCAGCTAAGCGGAAGCAATACATGAATGCAGTCACAGATATATAAAATCCAAATAGACAGAGATCAGTAATAGAAGACAAAGGAGTCATTAGGGCAATATATGACAAAAGGTGAAGTAAGTAACGAATCTGTAAAGCAGTTCCCAAGGCAACGAGAACAAAAGAAAAAAGATAATTCAGCACGTTCAAAACGTGCTGAATACATGAACTGCACGACAAGTAACACACAAAAAATGATTCATCTAAAACACAAGTATTATCAACATTCAATGCCATTATTAAAGAGAATTTCTTTAAGCTTATTTTTCGAAGTTTTCTTATTTAGGTTAACAATGTGATGCACTTTGTTAAGGAGATTCGGTATCTGATAGTTAATGTGTTGCTTACCATACCTAGTCCTAATTTTTGGTGTTTTCATGCTGCGTGTACGGAGGCAGTACTCAACACACCGAGAACTGTACATGGGGTAAACTTTCTTGTTTTGAATACATCAGAGCAATTTAAAATAATGAATTTGATTGGCTTGTAATACGAGATGTTTAGCAAATAAGGGACGCGTGCTAAGACCTTGCGGGTGACCATAATATCCCTCAAATATTCTTAGTACCTTCCTCTGTAATGTCATGAATGTGTGATAATTTTGAGCTGTTGTTGTGTCCCAGATCAAAGCACAATAACTCATGCGGCAATAAAACAGTGTATTATATAACGCTTTCTTGACCGAAGGGGGTGATAACGGACTTAGTTTGTAGGTACATCCAACGCCTTTCCTTAAGTCTGCTGCTAATTTGTTTCTGTGTTGATTCCACGAAAGCTCTTCCTGGAACTACACGCCCAAGAACTTCTGCACCTTAACTTTCTCTAGCGTCTAGACAAGGTCAGCCGATTCCTGGATGGAACATACGCCAACATTTCAAGCAGGTGGGAGGGCCATGCAGGTGGAGGCCACTGAAGAATCGGGAAGGGAATGTGATAAACACGACTTTGTTTTTCTTGCCGCGTACACGGTCGTCCACTTTTAGGGTGAACACGGCTCACCGTGGCCGCGCTCCGCGCAGCGCCAGCAAGGCCGGCGCAGGCGCACAGGGACCTGGGGGAGGTGCTTCGCGTCGCCTGCTACAGCGCTGGAGCGCGCTGCTGTTGCTTCGCTGTGAAGCACGTTTCACTGAGCGAAGGCTACCGAGCGCCCGAGGCAGCGTCGCGGGAATCCGCACTTCACTAATTGGAGCATTTCCCGGCTAGTTTTGTCTGCAGATTTCGCTCAGCCTGCTTAGTCACGCTTGACCAGGAACGAGCTTCTAGGCACATAGCCGACTTAGCTGTATTTTATTTTGTTGTTGCAAGTGATGCGGGTAAAAGAACGTCATTTTTTACGCCCTCTTTATTAGGCCCGGGATATTTTATTTTACTGCGACAGCTGTTGGTGCAGCGCATCCAGAGTAACGCATCAGGCACGATTTTCGTGATTTGGATCCTGGCGTCATGGGTGTAGCGCGCTGTTTTGCGCATCTCTTGATTATTTAACTAATTTTGATTATAGACCTAAGAAAGTGACCGACACCCTGGGCGATTTCATTTACAGTTTTAAGTGGCTGATTTACCATCTCCGATATAACTCGCTGGGGATAGTTCTGCACGAAGAGATCTACTATGTGCCGCCTTTCTTTTTCGGGCACCCGCGACATGGCTAATTTCCGAAAGCACACTGTGGAAATGAAGTAGTTCTGCACTGTTATAGCGTTTATATCGCCGACGTGCTATTATGACAACCGGCAACCGAACAAAAATCTATTTTCGAAAGCTGATAAGACAATGTTCATGCAAGCCGACAGAAATGCGTTCAATTCACAACCTCTTGATTGGGCAGCCGTTGGCAGCAGCGTGTCAGCATCGTAAGTTGACAAGAGATGGTTGCATCGCTTAAGCGAAAACGAGCCAGGCCTGCGCGGAATCGCAGACACTGACAGCGTAAGCTGAAGGAGCGACCTTCCTAGAGGTCATTGTAAATGCTTTAGGAAATTAGTGCAAGTACAGGTAGTGGGTATCTCCTGCGCCATAACTCTGCGGTTTGGGCTTCTCTCTGCACAGCAGTCTGCTGTGCCCGACGTTGCCCTGCTGCAGCCGCGCGCGTAACTCTGTGATTCACTTCTTCAGCAGCGGTCCACATCTTGCGTGGAGGCGCCATAAGGTATATCGAAGAGCCAAGTCGGGTTGCTGCCGGGGCTGCGCATGTCGCCTGTCGCGTGACGCATGGAACGATACGACAAAACTGCTTCACGAGGCAGCGCTTCGTAAAAACACATTTCGAAGGCTATGCGGAGGAAATCAGCGCCAATAGATGACAGCAGTGTTCCTGTTCTTCACGAGGAGCGATATTGGTTACGGACACGGGCGGCGGCGGCGGCGGACAACCACAGTACCGTTGTTGTGATCTCATAACAGCTTCCGCTGTAAAAAAGGGAGCGCGGTCATAGATCGGGCCAATGCCCATAAGCATTTCTTTTCAAAGCTAGACGGTCCGACCTGACCCATCTGGGTCGGGCCGCGTTTGGGTTTCGAAAATGGACATTCCTTTCGCCGACCACCGTCAGCTGGTGGGCCGCCCATTAGATCATCGTGGCCGCGTTAGCCCTATACACGGGACGGCGACTTCCCCACGACGGCTACAGTGTGACTTGTTCACGGCCAGCGCTCCTTTGCAGGTGTTCATATTTGGGTTTTACGTGCATAGCCTAGCTGAGTTCGTAAAAGGGGGGAGGACCCCTCTCCCTCACTACTAAAAAGATTATTCATCATACTAAATTTATCTGGTGCCCACTGTTAGTGGCGTTTATAGCGCCGATGCTATGCGTCGCTTTGGGACATGTACCCCAAAATTAACAATTTATTAAATTTTAGGGACAATGTGCACATGGCCTATTGAAAATGTGGAATGAAGTGGAAGCGAATAACGCCTTCCTTAATCGGAAAGACACAATGTAAGCTAGGAAATACACACGTCCATTATAGATTTTTCACTCCTACAACCTGTTCAGACTGACAGAAGCGGCTTTCGAATGCTGCGTGTATTGACTCCAAGGATAAAAAAAAGGAGAAAAATATGACTGCGCCACCTATTTTACACCAGCCTACCAATGTTACCGAAGAACTGACATATGATTCCTTCAAATCAGAATGCTACTTCGTGAGTCAGGTATGCATCAGCACCGCTTGGGCGGTTTTACGTGAAGTATGAAACAAAAATGAATAGCATGTTTTATTGGATCCAGAAAGAAACAGCTTGGTCGTAAATTACTGCAAATCCAGTTCCTATGCCGGAGACAGCAGTTTCCTACATCACGTAACGCGGCTCACACACCTAGAACCGACATCAGCACGGCAATAAGGAAGCCGCAAAGCAACGGAGTTACTGTCGAAATGCTCTGTTTTGCCCTCCTTAATGGAAGAACCGATGACAAATATGATAAAATATATATGCAGGATCAGAAAATTGCTCTCTCAATTTGTGTTAACTTACGGCGGGTGTCAGTCACTTTCTTAGGTCTATAATCAAAATTCATCAAATAATCAAGAGATGCACGTAAAGGCGCGCTTCACCCATGACGCCAGGAAGAAATCACGAAAATCGTGCCTGATGGGTTACTCTGGATGCACTGCACTAACAGCTGTCGCAGTAAAAGAAAATAGCCCGGGCCTAATAAAGAGGGCATAAAACATGACGTTGTTCTTTTACTCTAATCACTTACAATAAAAAAATACAGCTAAGTCGGCTATGTGCTGAGAAGCTCGTTCCTGTTCAAGCGTGACTAAGCAGGCTATGCACAATCTGCAGACAACACTAGCCGGAAAATGCTCGAATTAGTGAAGCGCGCATTCCCGCGATGCTGCCTCGGGCGCTCGGTAGCCTTTGCTCAGTGAAATGTGCTTCACAGCGAAGCAACAGCGGCGCGCTTCAGCGCTGTAGCCGACGACGCGAAGCACCTCCCCTAGGTACCTGTGCGCCTGCGCCGCGTTGCTTCTATGTGCGGCCGCGCCGGCGGTGCTGGCGCTGCGCGGAGCGCGGCCACGGTGAGCCGTGTTCACGCTAAAAGTGGACGACCGGGTACATGGTCCGAACCGTGATGAGACTGTCATTGCACAGCTTCATCATAGAGAACAACGGCCACTTCAACCAGAAACATATCACAGGAAGTACAACATGCCGTGGCCTTTTAGAGGTCATTTGCAGTGAGGCGTGCGGCGTGAGCCAAGGAGGTGGGGAACACGTGCGATAAACAGCCCCGCCTTTGTCGTTGTCTCTTGACAGGCTGTCTCAGTCACTTCTATTGGCCTCGAGATTGCACAATTCGGCGCCTAGCGGCGGAGAGACGAGGCACCCAAGTGTGGATGGGTCCTCGCGTCGGCTGCTAGCCACTGCACGTTTATGCGCGCGGGTACGTCATGCGTGGGGTCCAGGATGTTCGTTCCTTGTCGTGAAGCAGTGTTAATAACCTGCATGTATTATTAGCCAAGTATACAAAAGTATTTCGTCATGCTCTGCAGTCTTCCCTGTAGACCTACTCCAACGGCCTACGTAACGAAGATGCGGTGGCGCTGTCGGGTGTTTTGGTTTCGCGTGGTAGGCATCCGCCGGCGCGCCTACTGTAGGAGCTGCTGTGTTTTCGCTGGTTCGGGTGCTGCTTACTGGCCTGCAATGACCAAAAAAGTGTGCACCAATGAGCTGCACCGTGGGTTCGTTGCACAGCAACGAACAAGAAATGTGCGATATGATTTTACTGGTTTACGGCTTATGCCTGTCTTAAGGATTGGGACGAACCTCTAATGCTGGCTCGTCGGTTATGCGCCAAACATTTTCGTCACAGCTAAGCTTATCGGTAATTATTTAGCGGTTAGCATGGGTTTTTTTAATTTGAGAAAAATATCCTTGTCGTAAGTTTGTCACGTGTAATGCTCTTGGCATATATTAAGTGTTCCTTGGCATGTATAAAGTTTGGACACCGAGCGATGACGTTTACCGCAAAGCGTGCACTACAAATAGCGTGGTCCGCAGTCATATGTACATGATTATTCGCAGTCGCCGTAGATTATTAAAGTCAGGAAATTCTAGATGCGCCATACGAATTTTCATTCACTCGAATGAAATAAATATACGAAATGTAGACTCACGTAGCTGACGTCGTGTGTGAAAGGCCGATTATAGCGATGCTTTTGCAAATCGCTTGCGGCTGCGATAACATAACAGAAGCCCCTTGGGCCATGCTGCTGTGGTTGTGACGTGCTTTACATTTTCTTCAATTGTTAAACTACTCGAACAGACTATAGATGCATGAAATTTGCCACGTCGCTTGAAGACCTTACGCCTTAATGATCGCAAATGAGCGTATGGGCAGGGCCGCGAGTCGTGGTTGCACTAAGGATGGTAAAATCGATGAACGATTAATCGATTAAATGTACACAGTAAATCGATTAATCGTCAGCCATTTCCCCCTTTCAAATAATCGAATTAATCAATTAAAACTCTTCGACTAATCGATTACGTCCCCCCCCCCCCTCAAACTCAACACCGCCCCTTGCATGAATGAGCGCATGACTGCGAAGCGCGCGAAGCCGAGACGCAGATGTCGAGTGCATATTTCTGCGCAAGTAGAAGGAGCCCGGAGCCGCAGGCGGCCATACCCCGTAGAGATAGAAATGAACTCGGCCTGGTCTCCGTCGCCCACACCGTTTAACTTTCAGATTTTACTTGCTTCTTGTGTAAGTGCCATCTTGTAATATGCGTTGCTTACTTCTTGACCGGTTCAGTTCTTATTGCCGTTGTATTTTACTCCTTAGCGAATTAAACATTATATGTCACCAATGAAAGAAAGAGAGATAATGTATTAGAGAGTAGAGAGGGTGGCCTGATCTAGCGCGCTCCGGCCTTCTACTCTACTTCGGGGGAAACGCATCAGGGGAAAAACAGCGATGAAGCACGATGATGGGGATAAGAATGAGTGATCCGTATGGACATAAGACATGACTGCTTGCGCAAAGGGGACAAGGACGCTAGTAATCATATCTCGTTACGCTTGACACCAGCTAGCCCAACTGTCCGCCTTAACGCCTACATACCCTTTGACAACTGTAATGCTAATTTCCCTGCAATGCAGTTAGTCCAACTTATGGTAGCTATTTACTTCTGCAAAACAGCATGCTATGACGCGGAAAATGTCGACTCAGCTCTCTTGACATAAACACTCATCATAGTCAAACCCCAGCACGTGTAACTAGGATCTCGCCTCCACATGAAACGTGACAGGGGCCGCCATTAGTTGGGCGAATATGCTGTCAAGGAAACGCACTAGAGGATTATGAAAAAGATCTAATAGTCACATAATGGAAATAATCCACTTTAGCTGCATTTACGATAAATAGTCGTTATTCATATATCCCCACCTTTGCACATTGGTATACCGAACGTCTAGCATCCAGTCCATTTCTATTGAAAAAACAACGTTGTAGCCTTTGGTAATTCTTTATGGTCGCCTATTTCGGGTGAAATACAGCTTTCACCTATTGCATGTACTCCCATGTCAGGCAGCCTAGAGGCCGCCGTCTACTGCTGCGGCTGGAATGGAGGTCAATCGCGAAATACTATGTGTTCTAGTCTCTGACCCATTAGACAGCGCTCACAGTTCGAGCTGCACGCGCGACTGAAAAGGTACGCGTAGCGCCGAGCTAAGTCGGCGACCAGGTGAAACCTGTGCAGTATACTGGCACAGCTGCCGTTTATTCTAGCCGGGTGGAAAAACTCCTGTCACTCTATTTCCCGCAGATGCCTGCCCTGATGGCCTGTTTGACACCAGTATGTTGCTGTGCAATCTCGCATGAGTGACCTCAAGGAAGAAATCATGTCAGTTCATGGTTATAGTATTATCGAGGGCTTCCGCAATATCTAACGGACAAACCGTGAAATGTTGCTGTCCCTACAAGAGCGAGCGTCTTTAACTTTCCTTTTCTCCTCGTCTCTCTTATTTTTCTGCCTTTCTCGGGATTTCCTCACCCTCGGCCACGCTGAATGTTTCCGGTGCGACTTTCCAACCAGTGTGGTTGCCGAAAGCGCCTCGCTTCGCTCTAGTAGGCAGACCTCGACGAAATACGACCTGCTGCCGAATCGTCCGTGGATCATGGCCATCCATCGAATCTTGGAGCCTTGACAACATCCAAAGACGACGGGCTCCCTGTGTTCAGTGGGCGAAAGTGTGAATTTTGAAGCAGCCGCTAATGCGCACATGTGACCTCTAGCGTGTCGGATAAATACTTGTGTCGATATGAAACACAAGCAACGCCTCTCAAACAAAAAGGCATATTTTCCAACCATTGATAAATAATGACGATCAATTGATTAATCGATTAAAACATCACATCGAAAGCAATTAATCATTGAAAGGCTAAATCGACGAACGATTAATGATTAATCGATTAAGGAATTTAATCCACCATCCCTAGGTTGCATGTGCCGTGCTGGCAGTTATTCAAGAGCCCTAATTGTCCTTGGCACGTAACTGCTTTTGTGTGCATGTGTGTCTCATCACAGCCGTATTTAGAGAGATGATAGCGTGTCCAATATTTCTTTTCTGATGCTTGAGTTGTTGGGCCGATGGGCCCTTATCTGCAGCACGCACGTTGGAAGTAGGGCGAGGAGGACACACGCGCATTGCCCATGCGCGTGACGAGCGGCAGCGTCGAAAGGCCACAGGGGGTGTGAAGGTGGCCGGCCGATAAGAAGGGAGGTGAGACGAGCCCGGTGGCTTTTTTTGGGAGGGCGGCAGGACGATGGGATGCAGTGACGGTCGCGCTAGGCGCTATGGTTTCCTCCGTGAGTGCTGCAGAGCAGAGGCCACGCCGGTTTGGGGCGTCCGCTAAGGCGAGTCGTTGGCTCGTCCTCCACTGCGAGTTGTGCGTGAGTTTGCTTTCGAGCCGTTATGTTTTACACCTACTTTCATGCCGTTAAGTTTTGCGCCGTAGGTTCCATTGGACTGCCAGTCTGCGGGAGTTGTTCGTTCTGGCCTTGTGGCCCTCCTGTATACGTTAGTGCAGTGTTGTGCCGGGCTGGAAGGTGGTTGTGATTCTTTTGGAGTCTTGAATTAAAAGCGGTTCTTGTTCCCAGCGTTGCTGGCTCGTGTCATGCGAATTGCGGCTCATTGACACCCCCTAAGCGGAGACTGGGCCCACAGAGTGAATGGAGTGATGCCTCCAGTTACGCTGTTACCTATTCGAGAGGGCACCCCCGGTGGGGTAAGCAAATCCAAATCGTGCTTGCGTGCTGCCTGGATCAGGTTTTTATTTATTTATTTCCAATACCTCAAAGGCCCCTATTTAGGGGTTTTACATGAGGGGTGGGCAGCAATTTAACACAGTACAAGTTTTACAATGTCTTCTTTGAAGAGTATCGAGCTGGAGTGGTGCACGGTGCTGGCAGGGAGAGCATTCCAGTCCTTTGACGTGCACACGAAAAACGAAGATGAATGACCTACGGTCCGAGCATGGGGCGGGTGAACACCTTTGCGACAGTCGACCCTATAGCCTTAAGCTATACTCCAAGTATTGAGGTCGCCGAGGAAAATGAGGTGGTCGTGCCCTAATATATTGATTGAGATGGTGTGTATGAGTGGGTTGAAATCCGTGTTGCGTGCCTGAGAGGGGCTATACACGTTACAAATTAGTACTTTAGGTCTTCGCCTTTTTGGAGGCCGGATAGTGAGCGTTTGTGACTTGATTTCCGGGGTTGAGTTTGTTTCCAAAGCAAGTTGCAAGTGTTCGTTACTAGCAGTGCTACTGTTCGATCCTGTAGGTGTATGAGCAGGCAGTAGCCGGTTATGGGTCTGGCGTTCTTACCCGCCTCCTGTATACATATTAGATCGGGTGGAACCAGCACTGCCTGCACATACAGTGTTAGTTAATCGTGTTTGGTTTGCAAGGAACGAGAGTTCGAAGACCAGACAACGAGATTCTCTTGCGTCCTTGAATTGCTAGTCATGACTGGATTGAAAAAGCTGCTGTTCTATTGAGATCCATCGGTGTCTGATGTCACTACCGTTTCGGGAGAGGTGGCCGCAAAGGTAGTTGATCGCCTCTTATTGACGCTTTGTAGGGACTCATCTACGTGACATTAGGGCTTCTGGAATTCCTTTAGAAAATTTGAAGATGTTAGTTTGTGAGGTTGTTGAACACTGAGCTGCAGCTGTTTGTGCATTGATTGTTAAAATTCCTGGGCTGTGCAGCCTGTACCGGTATAGTCGGTTGCAGAATGGGATGTGAAATGTGCGAGCTATCAGGACGTTGCGCATGCAGTGGAGCGGGGTTTTTGATAGGCTAACATTATTGAAAGGAACTCCGACTACTGATCTGAACTGCTGTGACCTTGCTAGAGTGAGATCACGGCGCACAAAACTCCAAAACAATTGGTCTCCCTACTGCAAAACCCAGCGCCACTGGGTGCCATTGTCCAGCGCGATGCCGGGTTATGGGCTGCATACTGGCACGCTGAAGTGCCACGGGATACTGGGAGGCACGGGTTTCTGGCACGTAAAACAAAAAAAAAAACGTGTTGCTCTTCTGCCATGCGTGCTAAATAATACATAAATATAAAAATGCGAGAGGTTGTGTTTATCGAAGCCCAAATTCGGGTGACGGTTCTATCAGTGCAATTTATGATTACATGCAACATCATGCGTTTGGATCGCATGTTATAATCACGGGAGATTTTAATCTTCCAGACATTAACTGGGATAGTATGTGCTATTCGTCATCAGCTTCAGATGTATTGACCTCATGCTAACCTTTAATCTTCATCAGGTTATTTCACACCCTACTCGCTCGCTAGCAGCAATTCAGAACATACTTGATCTAATATTTTTCACCGGTCACTTCGACATAAACCATATAGGAATCGATGTAACCCGTGGAATATCTGACCACGACGTGCCAGTATGCGACGTCCCCCTTGATGGTATCATAACCACTCATTCCTCTGCATTCGTTGTAACAGACTTCGAAAACGCTGATGATGATAGCATACAAACTCATCTCGCTCACGAATTCCAGCATTTCTCAGAAATGGGCTCTAATACATCAGTAGATGTCGATTCCCTTTGGCATCTCTTAAAATCTGTTGTACTTTTTTGTATCACCCATTATGTACCCACAAAAATCAAGCGTCCACAAAAAAATAATCCGTGGATCACGCACGAAATTGTTCAGACAAAGCGACGTTTGAAAAGGTTACCTAGCACAATAAAAACGAAAGGCGGGGGAGAATAAAGAATGCAGAAGCTACCGGATGCCCTCGCGGAATTCAAGCTTAAAACTAGGGTTGCTAAACAGCGCTATTTCGACGTAACACTACCAGCCTTTCTTGTTAATAATTCCCCGCAAGTT
Organism: Hyalomma asiaticum; assembly: GCA_013339685.2. Lineage (NCBI taxonomy): Eukaryota > Metazoa > Arthropoda > Arachnida > Ixodida > Ixodidae > Hyalomma > Hyalomma asiaticum. Next base: position 22,779,794 of record CM023486.1, read on the forward strand.
CTTGAATCACTTTCGTGCCAAAAGAAAAAAAAAAGATCGCATCTGCTCCCCGAAGAAAAAACCGTTAAGGCCAACGCATATAACGATTTTTTTCGATCAGTGTTTACTGTTGATGATAATGTTATTCCGCCAATTATACAGCAACATTGTACGAAAATAGAGAAAATAGACATCGCCGATGCTGGTATTTTTAGCCTGCTGCTCAAATTCGACCCCAAAAAGGGTAATGGCCCCGACGATATACCTAACAGTTTCATTAAAAGATATGCAAAATGGTGTAGTCAGTATCTTGGTATCATTTTCCGAAAATCACTCGCGACTTCACAGCTGCCTAACGATTGGAAAATCGCAAAAGTGATACCGATACACAAAGGAGGAGACGTGTCGCTACGCTCGAATTTCAGACCTGTCTCATTGACCAGCACATCATGCAAACTCCTAGAACACATAATCTTAAAGCACATGACTTTAATCCTAGCGCATATCAATTTTTGCTCTCCCAACCAACATTGTTTCCGAAGTTGCTTGTCGACAGTGACCCAACTTAGTGAACTAGTCCACGACCTCGCTGCTGCAATTAACCGTGGATAAACTGACCTAATCCTACTGGACCTGTCTAAGGCTTTTGACTGTGTCTGTCACAGCAAATTAATAGTCAAAGTAGAAAGTGTTGTTGGAATAGGAGAAATTTCTGCCTGGATAACAGGTTTCTTATTTGGCCGATCACAATTTGTACTCTACGAACAAAGTTTTCTAACACAGTTGCAGTAACATCCGGAGTTCCTCGAGGCACAGTACTTGGGCCTTTGCTCTTCCTGAGCTACATTAATGTTATCGCTGCTAACGTTGCTTGCAAAATAAAACTATTTGCGGACGACTCTGTCATTTATAGAGAAATTAATCATTACAGCGACCATATTAGGCTTAATGACTCTTTAGCCGTCTTAGCTAATTGGTGCTCAACATGGCAGATGAAAATACACATACAGAAATCCGGGATAATGACCGTAAGCAAGAAAAACAAAACCATCCGATTTCATATACGCAATTAATAACACTCCACCTAATAAAGTTGAAGAACATAAATATCTAGGAGTTACACTCACTTCTGATCTTAAATGGGACAAGCACATCGATAATATAACTTCGAAGGCACTACGCAAATTATTCTTCTTAAAACGAAGTCTAGCGCTCGCAACAAGATCACCGAAGCTGTTGGTCTACACATCATTTGTAAGCAAGTCCTCGAATACGCCAACACTCTCTGGTTTACGCATATGCAGACTAACATAGGCAAACTAGGAGCAATACAAAGGAAAGCTGTCAGGCACAACAAATACAGACGCACAGATTCGCCAACACATCTTTTAATCGAGTCCGGTTTACAAACACTGTCCACAAGAGCGAAACACGCCTGCTTAAAATTCCTGTTCCAGCTACTACAATACCTACACGATAGATACTTCTAAATACATTTCACTTTCCCAGGCTCTACAGACACGTAATAAGCATGCGTACACATTGACCGAATATATATGTAAAAAGGACGCGTTTAAGTATTCATTTTTCCTGCTCGTGATAGCAGAATGGAATCAACTTGATGCTGCTGTCACCAACACAGAATCGTTATCCGAATTCACGTCACAAATAGAAAAAACTGTGTGCGCGTAACAGAAGCTAAGTATGCAGTGTCACCAAACCAGATACATGTTCGTTAGGTAAAACGACACAGGTTCTTTTTTTCCTCTTTCTTTGTTTAGACCTCCATTTTTACGTTAGCTTAGTCATTTTTTAAGCATGCTTTCAGTGTTTGCAATTCAAGTTCGGTTTCTTTTATTCCTTTTTTTATACCTTTTCACTCGCGATACTAATGCTATCATAATTTCATTAGTCCACTCTTCATTAAAGAGTCATAGTATTTTTTCCTCTTTTTTGCCGTTCCGTTTGATCTTAGCATTGTATAATATGTATAATAAGCATCATCTTTTGTAGTGATTGTACATGTAAATTATTGCTGTTATTTAACTCTGCATTCTTCCATTGTATTTTACTATATTCATGTCTTCTTATTACGTTTTAAGTGCAGGCTTTTAATTGTTTGTTCTTTTCTAAATATTTGTGAAAAATAATTGTACTGCCCAACTGTCACGCTCTCGAAGGAGAGTAGCAGTATTGTAAATAAATAAATAAATAAATAAATAAATCAAAATATGAGCCCAACGCGGCTTTGCACACAGCGCAACAAGCATTCGCTTGCACAACCGGCCCTAGCTGAGCTAAGCGGCGGCCATTTTTTACAATTGAAGCTGCCGAGCAGTATGTTGGCTCTGTCGTGTCAGTTCTCACGAACAAATTATTTTCTTTTTATGTCAGGATAATAATTGGCGTAGGAAAAAGAGGTCGACCATATTACCATGCAGTCTTTCCAGAATGTAAGAACTCATTGGATGTGTATACTTTCCGGGCGAATATTATGGAACGAGCGTCACTGGTTTTTCATAAAGATCTTGTTAAGTATATATATCATTCTCCTGGCAGCTACACGGTTGAAGACGGTTACTTCGTGGTTGACAACGCCAAGCCTCTACGTATCTTCGGAGTAACATTTTTTTTATAAGGTTATCAGGGAGCCAGTGCACAGTAGTTCTGCTGGCTTTTAGAAGGCGCACACCTGAGTTTCTTAATGCTGCCCAAATAAGGAATAGTGTCTGGGGTGCATGAACTACGGCGTCTGCGGTGGCCAAACCACAGTAAAAGGTTTACTGGAAACAACATATTACAGGATTGCGCAATCCAATATTTTCAGATCTCCATTAGCTCGGTGAAATTTCGGAGCATTTGTAGAATTTACAAGGGCATGTCGTTGCTGTAGAGCAATGTATATGGGCGAAGTAGGGAATCATGAGCTCTCTAACTTATGTAAGGAACTTGTAGGAGTCTGAAACCTTTCATTCCGGTGTCTGTTGCCCGGAGTCGCACTCAGGTCGCGTTCTGAGCTTTGAATCACTTCATGTGCACTAACTGTATATTGCAGTGTGGGTATTAGGTACACGTGATTACTAGCTTTCTCTGACTGTGTCTTTTCGTTCTTTCATTCATGTGGTTCAAACTCCCATATACGTACGGTGCGGTTATCAGCCTGATGTGTTTATAATATGATAACATTTATTCTTCATTAATATACGGATGGGTGAATGCATTACTAAAAATATTATGCTTTTACTGTTTTGACGGCATTTTCACTTCGCAATGTTCTGCATGATTTCCATTCATTATATTGTATAATTATCCTGGATTCCTTTAGAAAAAAACAGCTATGCTGTGATATGTGCCGTACATAAGCCTCAACACACCCTCTTTCTTTGACTTTAAATTTTATAAATTTCGTAACGCGAACGGAAAGGGCTACTCAAGAAAAAAAATTTTCACTTGCCATTTAACAGTGGCAAATCGCAAGGCAATTATTTCACTCATACAAGAGCCTGTTTCTCCGGGCTTCTGTAGTACAGAAACACGCGTGACCACTACGCTCCTAGGAAAGGTCACACCAATTTGAAGATATAGGTTTGCTTTTTATCCCATGAATTAAAAGGTAGGTAACGCCTACTCATATGAATATAATATTATTGTAAAGAAGCATTGGAAGGTCGTAGTCGGCTGTCCTCTCCAGCGCCTTGCAGTGGGGTTCGCTCTCCAGCGCTCCGCTGAGGAAGACGCCGCTCGTGCTCTAGGCCCCCCTGGTGGGTAAGTGCCGTAATTCTTCAGGAACATCATCATCATCATCATCTAGGTCCGGGCCCGTTGAGACGCGCATTGCTCGTGTGGTCGCCGCTCACTCCAGGGATCGTGACTTGTGCCGTTGATCGAGCTACCGGTCGGCCCTTACGCCAGCGTTGAATGAATACTTTTACAATTGGTGGAAGTGCTGGGCACTGTTTCATCAAAACAACTGCGGTACCCTTCTACGCCCCTGGAACTTCGATCCCGTGCAGTGCCATGTACCATGCCTCGAGACGCCGCCCAGCAAACGCCACCGCCCGAACCGACCGCCTGTCCTGGTGTCCCTCGTGTCCGTGATCCGCCTGTCTTCACTGGAGTGGATGGCACCGACGTGGAGGATTGGCTCGCGATTTACGCACGCGTGCGCGTACCTAATAGATGGCACGACGCAGGCAAGCTGTGTAACTTGGTGTTCTACCTCGCGGGTGTGGCGAGCCTCTGGTACAGCAACCATGCATCAGAATTTCCAACGTGGTCAAGCTTCAAAACCGCAATTATCGAGCTGTTTGGCCGCCCTGCCGTTAGTAAGTTGCAAGCAGAGCAACGTTTACCGAACGAGCTCAGCAGGCTGCTAAGTATTTCACAAGTTTCATTGAGGACATCCTTGACTTGTGTAAAAAAGCCAACCCGACCATGTCGGGGTCTGACAAGATCAGCAATATCATGAAAGGCATTGACGACGATGCCTTCACCATGTTACTTGCCAAGAACCCTCGTAATGTGGCCGACCTCATAATGTTATGCCAAAAATACGAGGAGCTGCGCCGGCAGCGGTCCATGACCCGTCGAGTTCCGTCACGCGACGCAGATCTTGCTAGCTTGTCGACCGTTTCTGGCGTTCCTGACCAATCCGCGTTGCTCGCGGAAGTCAAAACGTTCATGCGCGAGGAGGTTGCACGCCAGTTCTCGCTACTGGCTTTTGCACAACCGCAGCAGGTCCACCAGCCGTCAACCACAATTCTGCCTCCCCTCCGCCGAGCGATTGAGCAGGAAATCACCGAGGTCATTCCTGAATACCACCAGCACCCTACGGCGCCTGCAACCCTGACTTATGCTCCAGTCGTGGCCACGCCGCCCCATCGGATTCCTTCGACTGCTCCACCTAGTTACGCCGAAGTCGCCGCTAGACCCCAGCCTTTCGAAACAGGGGTGCCGCCTACATACGCCAACGTCATCCCGAGGGCCCAGCTGCAGCACGCCATGCAGCAGTCTCAGCAGCCCCTTCCATCGCGTCCTGCAACATGGGTGGCTCCTGCACCTGCGAACTGATGGCGCACTTCCGACAACCGCCCAATCAGCTTTGCGTGCGGTCACGCGAGCCACGTCGCACGTCGCAATCGCGCGCAGCCGCCTCGAGTCGAATCAGCCGCCACTGGCCGGTTCAGCCGCCCGTATTACGACCCACATCCGCCTATGTCACCACCGTTACAACCAGCTTCGTCTACCCGCCATTCACCGTCTCCAAGACGCCGCTCACTGTCACCTATGCGGCCACGTGCCGTTGTAGGCGACCAGGAAAACTAGCCGTCGCAGTCCACGTGGCAAGGGCTACGACCCTATCGAACTGTGCAAGCCCTCAGCGAAGCCCGTCGAACATTATCGACGTGTTTGTCGACGGTGTTCGCGCATCTGCCCTTGTGGACACTGGAGCCGCCGTTTCAGTTATGGACGCAAAACTAAGCCGTGCACTGCGAAAAGTTACGACGCCACTTTCTGGGCTGTCCGTACGAACCGCTAGCGCTCAAAGTATTCATCTGACGGCGGTATGTACAGCCCGCGTCTTCATTCAGGACACCATGTACGCCATCGAATTCATAATTCCCGCATACTCTCACGACGTCATCCTAAGATGGGATTTTCTTTCGCGCCACGGCGCCGTCATTCATTGCGCACAAGCCGAAATAGAACTCTCGCCGTTCTTAGATTTGGCGCCAGCAAGCGAACCAGCGGCTTCGAACAAGCTACTCGTCCCAGAAGACACCAGAGTGTCTCCGAACTCGTCAACTGTTGTGTCTGGCTACTGCGCCGCTCTCGCCAACACCGTTGCACTCCTTTCGCCATCTGACTGCGTTGGCATAAGTAAAGGCTTGCTGGTGCCCTTTGCGACCGTACAATTTTGTCAGAGCAACACCGCTATCTTCGTAACGAACCCATCCCCATACATAGTCCCGTTAATGGGAGGTGATTGTCTTGGCAGGCTAGAACCTATCGAAGATGCACAAGTTATCGACGCACCGGTGACTGTCCCAGTTCAAGTGCGCTTAGTGCTGTTTCCACGCCTCTTTCGTCACCCGCCGATGTATTTGGTTCCTCCATTGCTGACAACCTTACGCCAGTCCAACGTTCCCAGCTTCTGTCCCTGCTAGACGAATTTCGTTCTTCTTTCGATGTCGCGCAAACTTCTCTCGGCCGCACGTCCACTGTTGCACAACACATCGACACTGGCACCCAACCGCCACTGCGGCAACGTCCATACCGCATCTCTCCCTCAGAACGTCGAGTAATTAACGAACAAGTCGATGACCTGCTTCGACACGATGTTATTCGACCTTCAAACAGCCCTTGGGCGTCGCCTGTTGTTCTCGTCGCGAAGAAGGACGGTTCTGTACGGTTCGGTGTGGACTACCGACGACTCAACAAGGTCACTCGTAAGGACGTTTATCTGCTACCGCGAATCGATGGCAGTTCCCTGTGGCAGTTCCCTGTGACATATAGGAGATGCACGTGACAAGTCCATGTGACAGCTTGCATGTGTATATTTGAACGGCCCTTTATTGAATAGACAGTTGGAAGACAAACGCTTTGCGGTCTTTCTTTCCGTTTTCTACGGCTTTACATGTTGCTTCTCATCGACCGAAGCGATCGGGCGGCCCTCATTCGCTTTTCTGCATAATGAACCCAATTTTGCTGGAGCCGTGAAAGCAACCTGTCATGCCCTTGTACTGTATGATGTCAACGCACGTTAGAGAATCCCAGGTGGTCGACATTTTCGAAGCCCCCCCACTAAGACATTTCTCATAATGATGTCACAGTTGTGAGATCTTGAACCTCGGAAATCAATGAAAAGAACATCCACACTGGCGCTCGTGGCAGCCTTCTTGACGTTGTGAGAGATCCAATGCGGGCAGAAAATGACCACCGCTCTTGCCAGCCACAGAACGAGGTTTTGCCCTGATGGAGACAGAAAGCAGAGAAAAGCCATACTAGAGGACTCAGGAAATTCCTACCACCTGGGGCTCCCTCACGCGCGCTGACGACTCACAATACACAAGCCCCCGCCATTATCACCTCCATAGAAAATGCTACCGCCGCAGCGGGAATTGAACCCGCGTTTCGTTGGGTTAGAAGCCGAGCGCCCTAACCACAGACCACCGCTGCGAATAATTGTGGTTCGCTTAAGGAAAAGACGCTATTTTTCTGCACCTATCTTGAGCGCATGACTCAGCGTCCGGTGGGCCGGGGAATGGGACTGAATTAGAAGGAAGTAGGAATGCTGTATAGTGGAGGGCTCTGGAAGTAGTGAAAAACTGTGGTTCTTTAACATTGTGGGGACTGTTATGTGCACGCAGGTCAGCCAGACCCACGAAGGCAGAACCCAGACGAACAGACGGACACGTTTATGGGACAGACAAA